>JAULKK010011280.1:0-10215 GCA_032355705.1 Rubia peregrina
TTGTATAAATGCATGAATTGGTTCAATGCTTAGACATGGTGTAGTGTTTATAAGTGTTACCAAACTTGTTGATTCTTCATTCTTAATGTCATTAATGGGATACCTTTAGGCATCA
Organism: Rubia peregrina; assembly: GCA_032355705.1. Taxonomy (NCBI): domain Eukaryota; kingdom Viridiplantae; phylum Streptophyta; class Magnoliopsida; order Gentianales; family Rubiaceae; genus Rubia; species Rubia peregrina. Next base: position 116 of record JAULKK010011280.1, read on the forward strand.
AACGACTAAAGGGATCATTAGTGTGGTTTAGCAAGAGATATCAAATTCACTCTTGTAAACTACTATCAAAGGAGGATACAAGATTTATATACACAACAAGTGGTTAGAGTAGTGAATAGGTAGTGTATTCAAGGTTAGATAATAGGTTCGGAAGCAGAAATCTATTGCCTCCAAGGTTTTGTCATTTGTAGTTTGTTACTTGACTTTGCTAGTTATCTTGTTTTTGCTTTCATGACTTAGAAAACCAACACAAAAATCCCCCTCTTTACATGCTTTTATGTGTATGTACATATCTATATATAGGCTTATATTCACCCTTGTATGTGTAAATGCTTAGAAATATCCCTCTTTTCTATGGACGACCCCGACTTGCCACTATCTACTTAGTTGTATTTATTAAGCAAAAATGGCTTTAAAATATTGAGTGGTATGATGACAACCTCCCATTGACCATAAAATTTGAGTATGGAGTCGGCTAACCCTATGCATGCTACACATTCAAATCAATAATATATCTATCCATCAATTTTCCAATATCTCTTAAAGTATTAAATATATTTTGCGCCTGAAGGGATATGAACCTTGCTTCGTAGCCTAGGTTCCTTAGTTGACTACTACTCGTCGATTTGGACTGATTCTAACAAATCATTCCACCAGGATTGGAGGGCGATATGTTGTTGAATATCCCGCGTGGTGGATAGTTTGAATTTGAAGGAGGATTGAAATTTTGGAGTCAGAATTGGTTTTGGGGTTTTGATTTTGAATCTCGAGTTGGGTATTTTTTTAATAGTCAACACATTTCTGAACTCATGACTCGTTCGGATTACTTTATTGAAGATACAATTTATAGTTCCTACTTCTTAAATAAAATCTGATTCAGAAATTCAACATGTCCAAAATTTAGTTCCAAGCCGGAACAAAAATTTGGTCTTTCAAAAAAATGACCATAAAAATGAAACGTTTTTTGACCAGCGTAGAGCCAATATTTACAAATGAGCTTGGAACCGAGCTCGTAACTGGCCATGATCAGGCTTTTGTTTTCCTTGACAATAATCCTTACAAGTTCGGTACCAAATCTTAACCCAAATTAATAAAGGACCAAACAGGTTCCGTATCCGAAACTTAATCGGACTATATGGTTATATGAATTATACACAACACTTACATTACCAAATGTTCGGAATTGACCTATCCTTTATGTCGACTGTATGAAAAAGGGATCATGGCCACATTAATTGTGATATACTACAAATGATGATAAGAATAATAACATAATATTTTAAATTGTAAAATTTATTTTTATCAAAATAACTAAGCATAATCATCTGATAACCTACAAATTGTTCAAATCAATTCAGTAATAATCCAAACATCATATACTCCTAATTTCTAACATCATCGATAAGCATGGCTTCAATATCCGAGTCGGTCTTCTTAGGGTTGGCACCCCTCCACCTCCTCTTCGTCTTCATCTTCACCTTCATTATTATTCGAATAATCTAGCTTGAAGTTTGGCATAGTTTCATTGTCACTGAGCTCTAGTAGATTTGATGAATTTTTTGCTGCAAGGTCTACTTTTGTTGCACGTACTTGACTTCGAATGCATGACATGTACCTTTTGAAGGTACTTATCAAACAATTTCGGTTACCTACCAAAACATGCATAAGATATGAAGGGAATATTATATTTAGTACAAATATATAAATGTTAAAAAAACATTGTTACAATACTCACGTGATGAAGATGGATTTTCCCTCCCTAGAACCCTCTCTTTATTGCCTAGCGGCTGACCCAAAATTTTCACGATGGACATATCTTTTGGCTGCATCCAAAACCAAATGCTATTGGTCGAACCAACCCCCATTGTAGTACTCCAAATGCAAGGGTTTGTTGACACGCAAAACTCTACACTTCTTGATCAACGCAGTGAGTAAGCGACCATACCTAAGATCTTTCTTTCTACCTGCCACTAACTTAAACTTATTCATGAGAATGGTATATAGGTGGTAAATATTTATCCCCACCATCACATCACAGAATAACATGAAGGTTCCTACGGTAGGCTCACAAGCAAGGTTGCCCGACAGAAGGGTATTTATGAAAATCCAATTATACACTATCCTATCCTTGACAGATAATACCCCTGCATCATAATTCTCAGCTTGCCTTGGCCTCGAACTTGACCTATGAAAATACTTCCTAGCCATTGCAACCGGGCACAGCGGGATGACCTCAGTAACCCCCAGGCCAATTCTGCTAATGGAAAATTTTATAGGATGCCTCAACTCAATCGGGTTGATGCACGCCAACCTAGGGTATCATTAAAAGTAATTTTGTAACAAGTATTGTAATGTCATTTACCATGTTTTGGTCATTGTTATTCTCACTCTTCACTAAATTAGCATAGAATTGCAAAAACTCATCATAATGGACCGGTTCATCCAACAACAACGATTTATTGAAATTTGAGGGCTTTAATTTCTTAATCAAATTACCTATGCATAAGGGCTCTATAATCGAACTATGATTTACCTTAGGGTTCGTATATTTTTATGATGAAAGTCAACATACCTCTGTTCTGCACTACCCTTCAGGAATCGGTCTGAGCTTTCCAGCTCGTGATAAAAGCTATGACTGCAACTCGAGGCATTTCCTCATCCACCACCCGTTTTACCACCGTGATACCCATGATTTTTTAGATAGGTAATTGGTTGAAATGGGCATAGAAATCGAAATTGGATGATTTGGGATTTTGGGCTTAAGGTTTGTGAGGTATTTTTAAATGGTAGCCCATTATTTGTTTTATTATATATATATGTATATATATACACACACACACTCTGACTAAGTTTCGAGATCGGAAACTAGTATGTTACAGTTGACAATGACCATATATAGTTTCAAACTTGTAACCCTTGATCCAAAATGTTTCCCGAGTTGGAAGCTCATAATTAATTCTTGGTCGAATATAGAGCATTAAAGGAGGTTTTCAAATGGAAAATTAATACCCATTTGATTGAGCGCGAGTTCCATCCCTATTTCTCCCCCAAAAATCCTCCCCATCCTTTCTTCTACACATTGCTTCAAACAATTCTCCTAAATTCACACAAGCATTTCTAAGCCACCTGAAACCCTAGTTATCATCATCTACATAACATGCTCTCTAAAGAATTAGCATCAAAGAGGTTAGTTTTTTGTTAGGGTTTACTCCTTGAAGAAAATGGTCTTCAAAGATCATTTCAACTTCTAATCCCCATCTACTATTCAAAAGGTAAATATTAAATTGTTGGTATTGTTTTATAGGAGGGAATTTTAGCTCCATTGTTTTAGGGCTATTCTTATGATGTAGGTAGATGATTTATGTTATTATGATCCTTACATGTAATTTTTTATATGGAATGTTATCTATTGTATTTTAGTAATTTATAAATGGAATATATGTGTGTTGTTAGGTAGATTAATCTCACAGAAAAGGACCCATGAAGAACCCGCATGTTCACATGGAGGAAATTCCGATACCTTAGGCAATGAGATGATGAGGAAGAGGGATTAGAGGAGGTCAGGATTAATAGGATACACTATAGGACTTTAGAATGGAGAATGGTTAGGAAGGAGTTAACTTTTTTATATTCAACCAAGAGAGAAAATATTTGTCCGATGAACGTGCTAAGTGGTCGAGTTAGGTAGGGAAGGTTAGTAGAACAAGGGTAGACATCGAGTATGATAATTGGCACGAGATCCCTAAGGAACACAAAAAGTTTTTGGGGACGGAGTGCAAGGTACCTATATGCAAATTTTAATTTAATTATGCTTCAAAAAAATTTCTTTCATCGAAAGTTAAACTTAGTTTAATGAAACGTATATGATCGTGATCCTTACTAATTTAAATAGAGGTAATTTGAGATGGATTCTCCGGATTTTAATGATTTCAAGAAGACAATGGTCGTGATGTCAAAGAGTTGGAGAGGACACAAGTACACTTTTTCTAGAGATTGAATATTCTCAAGTAGAAAGGGGGATTGTCATGGTTGACTTATACAATATTCAACTAGAAAGTTGGGAGATCCATAAGAGAAGAACCTTGGAGAATGAGTAAAACGTTAGTCTTTTAAATTAATTTATAATAGTCCCTTAAGATTACCTTTCTTATTGACATGGATATGAATCGTAATGCAGGGTACGAGGGCTGAAAAACACAACTCCGCATCAAAAGAGTCAGGGGGATATGGATTGGCGGCCCTCAAATTAGTGCAAGAACGTTTTGAAAGGGATGCTCAAATTTCCATCCAAGGGACGGGGCATGGTCATAGGTCACACCAATTGATGTGGATGAAATTTAGAGGTTCGATCTCTTCTTGAAGAGTCGACAAAGCAAAAATGAGGGATACGATATAGCTCCGGTAATTGAAGTCGTAAAATGAGTTGTACGGCCTTATTTATTACTCGTAATTTTATTCGTATACTTATTACTTTAACTTTTGTTTAGTAAACTACTAAACGTGCATAGGGGAAGTTAAATCATGAGTAATTAGAGGGCCGCTTCATCCCCTTGGGTAAGTACGACATCCATTGTGAGGCTACAACCCGACCGCCTTGGAAGTACTAAAGGAGTGGGATCAATTTTCCCCAAAAAGAGTCATTTGACAAAGTTTGATCCTAGGTTCTGGAAAAACCATCGAGAATGTCACAAAAGGAAGTCTCGTTTGAGACAAACAAATAGATCAATAAGATATATTGATTTGTAAGTTAATCATCTACATTGGTCTCGCGCTACTCAAGAATTTGGATGATTTAACACCCAATTGGATGCCTCTTTCTAGAGGATCCCGCCCACTCACTGGGATAAGTTGAGATGAACCAAAATCATATTCTTGATCCACCAAGAAATGAATACAAAGCCATCATGTCCTTCGAAAAAAAAGGTTGGTTTAATTAATTTATTTCTATGCTAAGTACTTGGCTTTACATTTAATTTACACGGATTTTTTTCTACCACACCATCTAAGCATCGCATTTGTGTTAACTATACATAGATCAAAATGACAAGGTTAGGCACATCCACGTTACAGAGGGAATTATTAACAAGTCGATGCAACATCATCATTCTGTAACTATTTTGATGGTATTTGTAGAGTGAATCCCAAGGTGCTCAACACCCTATTCCCAATTCTGGATGGCCATTGCAAGCGAGTGGGACCTTTTTGAGAAATGTTTCTTCTATGGCCTCGTCGCCTCATATACGTAAATCCTTTAAAGGATCGTCATTTGAATGACACCTAAGCCGATCTTTGAAGTGGAGATGATGATAAAACCTCCTATCACCCAAGCACAGGTTATTAAGGAGTACTCACTGCATTTCATGAGGGTCTTGTGTGATTTCATGGAAAAATACCAATGGAACTCAACGTATTTATTCTCGATAAATGAATGCATATTCAGTCAAAGCGAGAAATCTTCGCCTGATATATTGACTTTTAGGATCTCTGGAGGTGTGACCAAGTGAAAACAATGCTAATGTTTATCCACTTATTGTAAGTAATATAGCTTTATGCAATATTCAAATATTTTTTATTCCTAACAATGATTTAATTTATGTTTCCACTTTCGCTCTGAAGGTACATATATTATTTTGCTAACCAAAAGGACAAGGGTTGGATAGGGTATTTTTGCCCGATGTAAACTCAAGAGATCGGTTGTGCTTTTGAAGTGAGGGTCGGCTACATACATAAAAGTCTAGTACGAACGGATAAAAAGTTAATCATTTCACTCTATATTGAGAGATGATGGTTACACACTCATGTCATTTAGGAAAATCCAATAATCCATTAATTTTATGGTTTTACATATGTTATAGAGACAATTGGAGATTAATATATAGTGTCCCCGATAAGAAGTGCGTTTATTTGATGGATCCTCTGCACTTCCAACAATCTGAGGCGTTTGTTAAAATTTTGGCTACCTCTATCAATAACCCGACGAATAATAGTACTACAGGTTTAGACCTAATAGAAATTAAGGTGTGATTTTCTTTCCATGTTGGGAAATATTATTTAGTCATCAATTATTATAATTATTTGTTACTATTTAAATTTTTGTTTATTAGTAAAAGAAACAAGCAAAGACGTGAGAGTGCGGCTGTTACGTAATGATATACGCAGCGGAGTGTGTCCAACATGTGTGTGAGGATTACCTAGAAATCGACAAAGTGAGTGTTGAGTTGATTATTTTCATATTTTAGTTGTAATGTAATATGTCGTCACATTACTAATATTATTGCTATATTCAATTCATAGATTTTCAAAAGGTTCTCAAGTCATATTTGCAAGATGATGTCAGCGTTGCAAGAAACTGCTTGGCTAATATATTGTGCACGCTCATTCCTCTTTAATTACGATTCCCACCGTGGTAGTATGAGAAATTAGTATATGATGGCATTAGTTGTGTTGGATAGATTTTGCGTACTTCTATTCCTATCTAAAGATTGTTGCTTTGCTAACATAGTCTATGGATTTTTTATATCTAGTGTCATCCTTTCTTATATTTTTTACAGTCTGGATCAGTTATATGATCCTTTTTACAAGCCAGTTAATAAAGAAATAGGATGAACTTACCAAATTATACGAGCAGAGTTCCAAATTTGGAACTTAATTAGATCTGACCATCCAGAAAAAATTCTTATAATCCCAAATTATAGCTACTAAATCAGAATATAATTGCAGATCTTCCTTCTAAGATCGTATGTATTTATGCTAAACAACCAATTCTCAACGTAAAAATCCAGGACACACCTGGATTTGATGCCCGAAAGAGGAACATCTTCATAAAGGCAAAACGGGGTTTCAGATATTTAACATACACAAGATTTTGATCTTGTCACTGCTTCCGACCTCCGAGTATCGGAGCTATAGTTCTGATATCGGAACTTATTAAAGGAAGTTCCACCACTACTGACAATGGTGGTTCATATTTTCCTTTTCAGGTGTCCTTTTAAAGGCGGTTCCCGCAACTAAATTTGATTGAAGAGGATCAAAGGCAGGGCCACAGAGTGACTTCTCTAGTCCGATGGAACCACCTTTAATAGGCCTGTTCTCAACTATTGTACGATGGCCAGTAAATTTTATATGTCGGGATGTAGTGTATGTGAGGGTTAGGGACTAATAAAAAATTGTCAAGTGTTAAATGAAATGGGATGGAAAACAATATCAAATTAATTTCTTCCACACATTTAGCTTCAACTCATTTTATTTGACACTTGTAAATTTTTTATTAGTCCCTCTCCCTCGGCTAAAAATCATATTTCAAAATATTGGTTAAAGGTTTGAGTTCAACTACGGGAGGTTCTTCTATCGAAGGGTTGGCTTTGGGCATCAATAGTTCATCTAGATTCTCGGGTAGGATCCCTATGTGAGTCTCAATTTGGAGATCAACCTCCCCCATACTCTCTACCAAGCTAGTATTTAGATAATTAAAGCATGCATAATTAATGGGATCACCCTCTAAAGCGATAATCATGCCACCTTCAAAATTCTCTGGCACAATATCATCAATAAAATCAATTTTATATGAAGGAGACTCGTCAAAAAGAAAATTCATGCTCTCATACATGTTAAACTCAAAAACATTTTTACCTCATTATAAGCTTAACTTTCCAATATGCACGTCAATTTTATCCCTGCAAGTTTTCAAGTTAGGCCTACCTAAAAGTATAGGTGTGGTCTTATTTTCATTTTCCATATCTAAGACATAAAAATCAACCGGTAATTTTATTTCATTTACCTTAACAATCACATCCTTCATCATACCTCTCAGCTATGTGGTGGAATGATTGTCTAATTGAATTACAACTCCAGTTTGATACATTTTACCTAAGTTCAATGATCAATGCAAAGAGTATGGGATGACATTAATGGAGGCAACTGAATCTATCTTGGCATCTTTGATCAGTGTTCCTTTAATCATTCAAGGTATGGTGAACATGTTGGGGCCATTGCATTTAGGGAGGGGGGATCTTTTTGCACAAAAGAAGAGGGAGCATCACTAGTTTTATCTAACAGTTTATTCCTAAAGTCATATTTCGAAGCGCATAATTCTTTCAGAAATTTGGGACATTTAGGCATAAGATTAATAGTGCAAAAAATAGGAAGACTAAATTCACAATACCCAAGGATTTTGAAAGGATCCTTTTTCTGCTCAACTCTTTGCCTACTTCTCGACTCATCCATAGAGGGAGGTGGTGGAGCATCTTAATCTATTGTCCTCCGTTTTCCAAATATTTTCCTCACCCTCCTCATAAAATCACTCACTTGTCCTCCCACTTTCTCAATACTTGGAGTTGAGTTCCCAAATATTTAATGTAGCCAAGTACCTATGATTGGAGTGACTCACTAGCCCTACCAAAATTAGCCAAGGCTTCAAGTACTTCGTCACAGGAAGATTTGAGAACTAACCATGTGGATTGGTTTCAGGCATTATATAGGTTGGTGAGACCCAACTATCTAACTCCAACTATTTTTTCCACGATGCCTCCTCATACCATTAATTGGGGTTGCAATTTAACAATGAATTGGGAGAGTGATGGTATGGATACCATTCTCGCTCTCACTGGCCTTGGGAACCAACAACTTCTATTTCTCTCTCGTACTCACTCAACCAAGAGAAAGACTCTGTATAGTGGTCGTAATAACATACCCTACAAAACCTCGCTCGTTAAGCATCCCATCTCTACATATTCGAAATCAAAGTGCAAGGATTCTTAGTTGGTGTTAAGAACTCAAGCAATACCTATTCTAGAAAATATACACACAAAATATATTAAAAAAACACTAACTACTCTACAAACTAGTCATGCAAGTTAACAATCAAATATAAACTAGCATCCCCAACAGCTTCGCACAAATTTGATCCCCACTCTGTGGGGTCGTACTTTTAGGATAATTAACCCACGGGGAACTAAGAGACCAAAGATATTGGTTTATATGTCGCTCCCGTACTGAATACCAACTACCAATGAGTAGCTAGTGGTAAGTCCGGGGTCATCCGCAGAGATGCTAAACTTCAAAGTTTAACTATGCAAGACTCACAATCGGGCATCACTTCGATTGTGGGTTAGGAATATCTAGTGTCATAAACATAGGTTTGGGGGGGGTTGTCTAAAAACTTATAAGCATGCAATTTAAGAGATTAAAATATATTAAGGTAAGCTTTGGGGATATTTGTATAACATGACAAGTTTATTACTTTGTTCCTAGATTCTATCTGATGTTCCATTTTGTACTGTTATTTTGAGAATTTTTGGATTCACTTTTGTGCTCTAGATGTGGAATTTTGCTTGAAATTCTCTGAGGAGAGCTAAGAGCGACTATGCGCTCTTGTTAATTTTGTAGGGTATTGTGTAACAAGGCAATAGTTTGAATACTTCGAAGATTAGCTTTGAAGATTTGAATATTTGAAGACTTGCATTTGAGCTTTGAAGACTTGAGGAATTGAAAAAAGGTGAAGTGAAGAGGAGGAATGGAGACAAGAAAAACAAAAGAAATGAAGATGCTGAATTTGGCATCCACCGTGAGTCATGATGAATGTATCGTGAGTCGCGATGGACGTTTGGCAAAAACTCTTTCTCTCTTTTTGTACTATAAATACCAGACCTTATCTTCTCTCTTTCCTCTCTTCCTATTCATGCGTAACTTAGGGGATGAAAATCCTAAGCTTTCTTCTTCTTTTCTTATTTCTTGTAGGTTAGTTATGTGTTTCCACTATCTAGGTTACTTTTGCACTTGTGAGCAATTGACTAATGTTTCCAAACTAATTTAGTAAGAACCTTTGTTTTGCTCTTTCATGAACATTTATTGTTTAGCATTTATTGTTCCATTAATTTCAATGTTTACTTCATTTATGCTATGGGTTGTTTGAAATTATGAAATGTTTGTATGTTTGAGTTTTAGGGTGTTTGAAATGTGCACAATTTCTTAGCTCTTTGATATGAAAATCCAAGACATAGAATTAGAACTTCTTGTCATGTAATGTGATGTTAATCTTGCTAGATGAGTATGTTAATGTGGTTTGTTATCATATTTTTCCTAAGGTAGCAATGAAAGGTTGA
>JAULKK010011290.1:0-10215 GCA_032355705.1 Rubia peregrina
CAAAAATAAATATGTTACGATAACTTGAACAGAGAAAATACCTTCTTTTTGTAACTTTCTCATTCAATGGACCGGACAGTGATCATCATCATCATCATCATCATCATCATCATCATCATCATCATCAAGAAGAAGGAAAAGAAAACCCCAGTGAGTAGTGAGTGCTCTAATTCTAACTGGCAAAATATGGTGGTTCATCTGCCCTACAAATTGCGCACACAGCCACAATCCCAAAACTGTGTAGAGAAATCCCTCTTCAAAAATGGAATCACACTTGGCATCCACACATAGGTTGGACGTCACAAAAGGTGCTTATGAATGGCCCCACTTGGAATCTTTTCCACTACTTAGCCTGGTAGAATCTTTAACTGAATCTATCATAGTAATCAAAAGGGAACCCCATAAACCGCACTTTCAACACTAATCTATTACAATGTACTCGATGGGGGAACAGTCCCCGATTAGTATTTTGCGGCTTTTTAAATAATTCCCAGGGTAAATTGTATGGAATATTTTTCAATTTCTCATACTCGTTTGATAGTAAATATATATAATTGCGTATAATAAAAATATATGAAGAGTTCATATTTAGAAATTACATGTTACGATTAATTTAACATTATCTCATACAATAATATTATTCTTTATATCTATTCAAATATGTAGTCAAAATTTTCAAAGTATGACTAAATCTTTGGATTTGTGCAATTTAAATTGGCACGGAGGAAGTAATCTGTCTCACAAGAATAGAAAAAAGAACATTGATCCGCCTCCCCGCATGGTCGTTAACTAGGCATCAAGTAACCAGTGGGGTTTTGGAATCAAAGATAAGCAATTTGTATTGTTGCTCTCATTCCTACTATTAAACTACCTATGGGTAGATAGTGGCAAGACTGAGGTCGTCCACAGAAATGTTACGAATTTAACAGTTAACTATACAAAGCCGCAATCGGGTCGTCAATCCGATCACGTGTCAGGAATACCTAATGTTGAAAAACATATTTTTAGGGGGGGGGTATCTAACAACTAAAAGCTTGCAAGAACATGAGAGGAAAACTATATATCGCTAGCACTTGGAAAATATTTGCGTAACATGACCGATGAATGACTTATATTCTAGATTCTTTCACATGCAAGAGGTATAAACTTATCTTATGCCAATGTCACATAGTGTGGGGATAGCCAGGCATTTCCTAATGTTTGTCACACAAGGTACATTGCCACCACATACAGCTTATCACACCGCCTCCGTAATTAGAGATGCACTTCAATCCTTCTAATTCCGCATTTCATCCTCATCATCTCACTCTCAATGCTAATGCGCCCCCGCTTGAAGGAACAATGCCTTACGTAGGTAGCAGTCATTAAATATGAAAGTGAGGATAATACTTCCCGGGTACTCAACTATGGATACCAATCCCTAGGCCTAGAGAGGAGGGGAGTTGGCATCTTGTGATGACTCTAGAGGTGACACAATTTTAGTCGCTATACAACCACTATAGTCACTACAAACTATCTTGCTAATCTATCGGGGTAAGCTAAGGGTTTTCCCTCGTTAGAGATTAGTCTAATGACCCCACCATGCAATACCTCACACGACTAGCCATTTTTAATTATAGTCTAACCAATCAGAACGGTACTCTCAAGGTAACATGAATGAACTCATCTCCTCAGTACTCCTGAACCTACAATAGCCATAATCTAACACTCCTAAGATAGCAATGAAGTCTAGCATGATGTTATACTACACATGGATGTATGGTTGCATCATAGAACATGGCATATCATAAATCTCATAAGAATAGAAAGCCCAAATCAAGTAAAAATATTCAAAGGCACTAAAGATAGGGAAAATCTAAGAATCTCAATAAGTCAACATCTAGTCATGAATACAAATATAGATCCTAAGAAAATAAAATACTCTTTAAGCATTAAACCCAAGATTTTTAATTGGATCCAATGCCCTTGGACATAAACAAGAAGAAGAAGAAATTAGAGCTAAGGGTTATTCACTTTCTCTCTCTAACTACTCTTAGGAGAATGAAAACAAATGAAAACCCAAACTTCTCAACTTCTGCCCTAGTAGATATAGGCTCCTGTTTATAGTGGTAGGGAATAGGGCCTTGAAAAAGGCCCAAAAAGTTACCAGAAACCTTAGTTGTCGTTGGCACGGCCCATGTAAAAGGGCATGTTAGCTAGGTCTGGCACAACCCGTGTTGTTTGTTGCAGTCGTGTTGGCTTGGCTTGGCACAACCCGTGTTGTATGGCATGGGTCATCGGCTGGACATTGATCTCGGTCATTCTGATGTGGGTGGCCGCATCATCCGTCACGGGCTGCCAGTTGGGATTTCCATCTTGATCAATTGAATGGCGCAGGCCGAATAATTATTCACGGGCCGCCTGCCGAGTGCATAATTTTCCCCTTTGAACTATGCGGGTCCTATAAATCCTTGTGGGCCGTCAAGTGGAAGTCAATTTCTTCAAGTCGATGGTGTGGGTTGTGTGAAATGTTGTTGGTTGTCTTCTAGTCTTAAGATGCTGACTTTGGAGCGGCACAGGGTGTGTATAATGGTATGGTCCTTGCCCATACTCAGCCGCACGAGGCCTCCTGGCTGGCACAGATCGTGTTGATCCTTACAGCCTGTGCCAGAGCAACCTAGCACCATCATGTTAGTTGGCACGGGCCGTGCTGCTTCCTTCTTTATCGCTCTTCAACTCTTTCTTCTTCTTGGCTTTCTTCCATCTACTACCACGTTTTGACTCGTGGCCTTCTGTCTATTACCATCCTTGAGAATGGCCTTTTACTATCTTCTACTAACCTTGCAGATGGCCTTCTGCAAAAATACTTTGAAATGCTCACGAGCATCCAACAATAGGCTCACAAAAGAATATCTAGGATCTCGTGAGGACATAGTGTCCATTAGATCCAATTAAGTCTACAAAATTCAATATTTAGATAAGAAAACCAACAATGGTCATCTAAACTCTTTGTAATGCAAACCTAACTAAAACTAGCAATCAACTAGCAAAACCATAATAACAAACGTGTTTAATGCATTGATTAACGAAAGCATATAGGTGCAGATAAATTCCCCACACTTAAACTTTTACTCGTCCTCGAGTAAACAAAAACAAGCAAAGATCGTAGAGGAAAGTAGCATGCAGGGATAAGTTAACCAATACATTCAACTTTATTCAGTGGCAGATTTAGAAAACAAATCTATTGGGGGGCACCTTAATCAATAATAGTTAATGTATATTAAAAAACAAAATATAGGATAAAAATATATTAATGAAACTTTATCACAATATATACTATAATTTTATAATATTCTTCAAAAAAAGTTATATTTCGATAATGTATGCTTTTTTCGATGAACACAACAAGACAATCATGGATTAAACTAGGAATATTTTATTTTACTGGATATGATTAGAAAATTATTAAGAGGTATAATGTATATTTACATTCCTCCTATAAATAATTTTCTTTCAAATTATCCTAAGAAAACTTGGAAAAAAATAAGAAGGGTGCAAACAGACTCTTAAAAGCAAGTAATCATGTAATTATTTTGTTTTATGATGATGAATGAACTGAAGTATAACTTGCCAATTTTTTATATTTATAAACTTAAGAAAAATCATTTAGTAGCTGTAATAGAAGATAAGGATTTTTTAAAAAAATAATACTTATATCAAGTCTAAAATTTATGATGTTGACTGAAATTGGTAAGTGAAAATTGTAAAATTAATAATTTTATTTAATATTTATAAAACTTTACCTGTAAATATTAGGAACACATGTACAATTGAATTTTTAAAATATATAAAAATTTAATACTATCAAGCAGTCAGTGAGGCACGTGCCCCCACCCTAAATTCACCTCTGACTTTATTCCTAAGCTACCCTAGTTCCCCAAAGATGTAAGAATATCACAACTCTCACTCTCCCTGAAGAAGGTAAAGTAACCTATCCCACCAAATCAAACCAATAAAAAAGGTGTATAGAGTAAGTGTGTAGCTAACTTACTCAGCCGAAGCCACTAATGACAATCCAAGAGATTTTCAATTAAAGTTTCCATTTTCTATCAATTTCTCTTATATTGCCTAGGAACCTTTTTGGGTTTTCATCCTAGCATTCACACACATGTTGATCTCACCTCTCACCTTTCAATCTATCCGGTCTTTCCCATTTTTTTCCTAAGTCTCTCTTTCGGGTTTTCAACTTAGCCGGGTATATTTTTTCATTTGTTTTTCAAAAAAAATCAATATATGTGTAGTATAAAATGCCCCAAATATGGACTTCATAATACATGGATATGATCAAAATAAAAAAATGACACCACCAAAGAACAAAAACACAAAAGAATATCGATGAAACTCCTAAGTGCCTAACTATTCCCTCCCCCACACTTGAACCTTGTCTTATCCCCAAAGCAATAGAATTATAGAAATCATAAGTGAGAAAGGAAAAGGTAATAGAACTTACTCGTGGGACCCCGAAGGAGTCTCCCACAAGCGTCTCACCTCGCGTCTCCTCCCACTCTTCTTGCCTCAATTCGTTCCTCTCATAGGGAATGAGGTCACGAAAACCTTCAAGTTTTGAGGCATGCATTCTCTCAATCAATTGTTCCATAGCCTCCTCTTGCATATCGGCTCTCCCATCAACAATGGAAAATTCCTCCTTCACTTCCCGCTCAATAGATTCCAATCTAGCCCCCCTATTCTCTCATGGTGTTGTCCATCGTGTCAAGACTAACTCTGAACTTCTATATTTGCAAACTCATCCCTCTTACTGCGTGACTGATATCTTGCACTGTTTGGGTCGAAATCACGAGTTGTTCCCCAAAGGTACGCAATTGGTCAAGGAGGTCCACGGGCAGGTGATTGCGGGTAGGTGGTGTCCTCGTGGAATCTCACCATTCTCCTCCTCAAAGTCCATGTCCAGGCTTGATAATATGCTTTAAGCTTGTGTAGACTAGTTCCCATATTTCTTCAATCACACCATAATATGGTATGTTTCTATAGACAAGATTTTGGTCCTTTGTGCTGCTTACATGTAAGGCTTCTGAAACAAGGCTGAAACTACATTTTTTTTGTAGTGTTTTCATCCCATTCGTTGGTTGAAAAGGTATAACCGTTAGTGTAATAGCCGATGTACAAAATCATAGTAGCAGAAGGCCCAAAATGCAACCAATTTAAAGCGTCATAGTGACCTTCTCCCACCATACGTTCACATAACCAAGACAAGAATGTTTAATTATGTTCTACCAATACTTGTTTCTCAGACCAACCAGGGTGTCGTGGTTTTATGGAGGTCATGTACATTTCCACCTACGGGCGAACAACATCTGAATTTTGTAAAATATAATGTGTGCTTTCAACAACTCCTCAAGGGATAATAACACAGTGGTTCCCTTTCACAAAACTCTACTACTGAATCTTTAAACATGATGTAATTTTAGGACAAAGACCGACTCTTTCAATAAGACGTAATTTTGGGACAACGACCGACTCTTCATTCTGTAAGAAATCCATACATTATTCTATAGCTTCTTTTGTCACATACCTTTGCATAATACTAGCATCCATGTGGTATTAATTTTTAAAATAACCCTTGAATATCATCATATACATCTCGAACGAATAATTCCATCGAAGTTAAACTGGACCACATATTATATATCCCGCTTAGCGTGAATAAAAAATTTCAACATCATATCTAAAAATGAAGAGGGGAATACATCTCCAACCCGTAGAATACAGTCACTATTTCCTCCTGCAACTCCAATTTTTGGCGCCATATCTTTTTAAAACATATTGCTTTGAAGAATTGCCATAACCTGGTAATGCACTTTCTCACATGACTTGGCAAGATTGTTCTAATAGCAACGAGAAGGAGTTGTTGAGTCAAACCATAGGAATCATGTAATTTCATACTCTGCAATCTCAATTATCATTGGACACTAAATTGATAACCTGTGAACCGTTGCCCATTGGGACCTTAATACCTTAAACACTGGAGATATGAAGCCTTTTTTATCTTTTTGATGAAACGTGAAATGCACGTATTTCATAAGGCATTTATAATCTCTTTTGTTATCTTTTGTGTGGAAGATTGCTATAATTAGGTAGGTTTACATTGTAAAGGATTTAGATGACCATTTGTGATTTTCATATCTAAATCCCTCATTGTGTAGCTTACATTATATCTAAAGAATTTATGTTCCTACGAGCGTCTAGATCCGATTTCATTTTACTTGTAGATTTCTCATAGGCACTTTGGACTATTTAGAAGGCCATTTGCAAGAATGGTAGTAGATTATAGAAGGTCATTCGCAAGGATGGTAATAGATTGAAAGCCATGAGTTAAACACGTGGTAGTAGATAGATGTCGGAGTAAAGGAGTTAAGTCTGAAAGAAATGAACACTAGTACAGCCCTTGTAAATTTTCATGGCACGTGCTATGTAGAGTGCTGAGAAGACTAAGTCCAGGCATGGGCCACATACTTTTTCATGGGCCGCGCGCTCAGAAGATAAAAAAACCAAGACTCCAGTCAGCGGCTCATGAGCTTTTGCGCAGTCGCGCGCTCAAAGATCGGTGGATGCACTCCAGTTCATGGCCAATGAGCTTTTGCATGTGCCGCGTGCTTCTAAATATGCGGCTCGTGAGCTTTTGCGCGGCCGCACGCTCAGAAGACCGGTGGATGTACTCCAGTCTATGGCCAACGAGTTTTTGCATGTGCTGCATATTTAGTAGGCTAGGACACACTCTCCAATCCATGGCCCAATTGCTTTTGTGTGGGCCGCACACTCAGAATGTTTAGGGAGGATCTCCAGTCTGCGACCTGTGTGCTTTTGTGTGGGGCGTGCGGTGCGGGCTGCGCACTATTGCATGGTCTGGGCTGACGTGGCTGCTAGAATTTTAAGTTTTTTAGGTTTTTTACGGTCAAATCACACCTACTATAAAGCAGCCTCAGTCTCCTAGGGTTGAAAAAGTTTGGTCTGTATTATTATATCTAAGAGTAGGTAGGACGGAGGCTATCTCATCACTTCATTTATTTCTCTAGATTTTGCCTTACGGCATTGAATCCAATGATTGCTTTGGATTAAATGTCTCCAGAGTAGTTTATTTTTCTTGGGGTAATATTTGTATTCATGACTTGATGTTGACTTTGTGTGATTCTTAGATTTCCATATCTTCATCAACTATGAATATTTGTGGTTTATTTGTGATTTATAATCTTGTAAGATTTATGACATATTATGATTCATGATTTATCCTTAGATTCGTGCGTAGTATAATATCATGCTAGGCTTAATTGCTATCTTATGAGTGTTAGATTAGGGCTATTGTAGGATTAAGAGTACTGGGGAGATGAGTGCATTCATGCTACCTTGAGAGTACCGACCTGATCGTTAGACTCTAATTCTAATTGGCTAGTTGTGTGAGTGATTGCATGTTAGGGGTGCTAGACTAATCCTTAACGAGGAGAAACTCTTAGCTTACCCCGATAGATAAGCATGATAGTTTGTAGCAACTAGGGTTGTGATGTAGAAACTAGAGTCGTGTCAACCCTAGAATCATCACAAGATGACAATTCCTTTGCCTCTCTAGGCCTAGGGTTGATGTTCATGGTGGAGTGCCCGGGACGTATTGTTCTCACTCTCATATCAAACAGTTGCAACCTATGCAAGGCTTAGTTCCTTTAAGTGGAGGATCGTTAGCATTGGGAATGAGATTGATAGGGAATGAATTTCGGTATCGAAAAGGTCAATCGAAGTGCATTCCCAAATTACGAAGGAGGTGAGGTGGCTCTTAAAGGGGAGTTGAACCTTTGTGTGACAGACATTGGGAATTCCCAGCCACCCCCACATTATGTGACATAGGCATGAGATAGGCTTATATGTCTTACATGTCATAGAATCTAGTGTCAAAGTCATCAATTGATCATGTTAAGAAAATACCCCAAGACTAGTTAATTATAGTTTAATGCCTCTGTTTGCATGCTTTGTATTTATTAGACAACCCCCCCCCCTCCCAAATTATATGTTTAAAGCACTAGCTATTACCGACAGACAATCAAAATGACACCCGATTGTGGGTTGTGTGTAGTTAATTCTCAAATTCTAGTATCTCTGTAGACGACCCCCAGACTTGCTACTAGCTACTCTATAGTGGTTAGTATTGAGCACGGGAGCAAAAATATAAATTTCTATCTTTGATACATTTGCATCCCGCTGGTAATTAAATGACTCGTCTGAATGCGGTTCAAATTTTAACGCCACTACCAAGGATACTAGTTTGATTTGATCATTAGCTTACATAATTAATTGGTAGTAGTTTGCGTTTTTGTTTTTGTAGTTTTTTGTTGGTTATTGTGTAGAGCTCTTTAATAGATTTTTTTTTTCTCCTAACTTGTGTGCTAGTGTTTGTTTCTGGATGTGTAGTGCATTGCCCCTAATTTATGGTACATAACCATACTACTAAATAAAGGTTAGTGAGTAAGTTCCGCAAAGAATAAATTTGTGAAGCCTTCGCACAAATGATAATGAAAATGACATTTTTCGGAGTGTACAAGGCAAGACATTGAGGAGTTGGGCACGAGGTCATTCTTGAGCATCAAGAACCTTAAGGTTCATGTGGGACATCTGGCCACCTCGTTTAGTTGACTCAAAGCAAGGGATTCCGGCAAACTACCTTCTCAACTCAAAGTCAGTCGAGGAATGCTAGTGCTTTATAGTTGAGGAACGAGAAGGAAGTAAGAGAAGCCGAGAATGAGACATTGCAAGAAGATGACAAACTAGTGGAGAAAACCAAGTCCGTACTTGTAGAAAAAGAGATACTCGTTAAGGAGGAGCATGCTTTATATATCCATCAATTATCACCATGTCAATGAGTATTTAAAAAGAGAAACAATATTTCATTAGTACTAATACTACTACAAAATTAAATCACTAGTTGGAAACCATCCAAATAATAGTAAAAATTAACAAGCGGGTGACAAAACTAACAAATCATAATTATAAATAATAGACTCATAAGTCTAAAGATCAAAAGAGCCCTTAATCTAAATTTTCTAGTCACTTGACCAAATGAAGTAATTTCTCACTCAAAAGATATGTTGCTAATGCAATTTATTAAAAAGCTTGTTCCACAAAGGGAATGATTTGATTCATTAATAAAATGGAGCTCTATGAGGTATTCCCTTTCTTCTATGTTTCCTCTTCTTAGAACTTTCAATCGCCATGAAAACCTTGTTCGATTGTTTCACTAGCACAATTGAAGTTGGGTGTGATTTGGTTGTGTATGTATTCACCTGAAAAAGTACCTATTAGGCTACTATAAAAAAAATCGGATAAATTTTTTTATCCTAAAGTTTTTTATGAATTGATAATATAATCTCTTTTGGACTATAAAGTCATAAATCTTCTAAAATAATCTGTAAGATAAATTGTCAAAAATAAAAACAAATGCGGATGCAAATCTTCGTAGCAGATTTGAAAAATATTTCTTCGATTATGGCTGTAATACTTAATAAAATCCATCTCTTACCTTACAAGCGATGGAGCAAAATCTATGTTGTTTTGGCTCATGCAATTTTCTCTTGCAAACATGGCATGATGAATTAGCAGGAAATAGCTCCCCTGATCCCGAATGTGGTAAGGGATTCAATGATATAACTAATTTTCAGTTGCACTTGAATGACCGCATAATTAACAATTATAAGAGAAATATATAAATAGGATTAACATACATATAATTTTTGAAGCAAGATTTTGGATTTTTCAGGGTTTAAGGTAATTTTCTATTCCACTTAATAATTATCAAGACATTTAATCTTTTCTATATGTAATATTTTTGTCTCATGTCATATATACAAAATACTAATTTGATCAGAAAGTGTAATTTAAGTTTATGGTGTGTGGGAGGTTGTCGCCGTACCTCTCAAATATACTATTTATAGCCCTAAATGCGTGCTAACTACAATTAAGTAGTTAGTGGCAAGTTGGGATCGTCCACAGAGAAGAGGGATATTTCCAAGCGTCTAAACATACAGTGGTGAATATAAGCCTAGATATATATATATATACATAGATAAATGAAAGCAAGTAAAAGGGGGTTTTGGTTTCCTAAGTTATGAAAGTAAAAACAAACACAACTAGCAAAATCAAGTAACTATGCTAATCCTGTAACAAACTAATAAAAAGGGT
>JAULKK010011299.1:0-10214 GCA_032355705.1 Rubia peregrina
ATAGCCTTTGAATGTTTGATCAAGTCGTGGAATGTCTTCATTTATGGTGGTAGGCGTACCCTGATCTCCATCACTTTATCTCTACCTGCAACCTTTCGGACTTAGTTCGTCGGCTAACTAGATGCATGGTCGTTTGTGACGTTTAACAATGGTAACCTTCGTGCACATGCCTAGTTCCGGATCATTGCACCCCAAGCGCATCCAGGTTTTCTTAACCGGGAAGTAGTAATAGTGCACCAACATGATAGTAGACTCACTTGTGTGCCAACAAAGTGTGACTTTCATACAATTCACAAGAACATTAAGAACAAATAATGATTGCAAAATACATAGAAATAGGTAGATCTAGAAATATCACAAAATAAACATAACCACATGAATACAAATATAGTCCCCAAGCTAGATCCCATCTCCCTAAGCATTGAATCAAAGTATTTCATTGGATTCAACCTTTTTGGGAAAAAGAAAGATGAAAAAAAATAAGCTAGAGAAAAGTGAGAGTGTATTCTCTCTCAAGCCACCTACTAAGATCTAAAAATGAGCATAAACTCAAACCCTAGTAGACAAAGGTCCATGTATATAATAGTAGGGAATTGGGCCTAAAAATATGCCCAAAAGTGGCTAAAAATCCTTGCATCCAGCGCGGGCGCGGGTTCAGGCATGGGTCATACCGGACATGCTGGCGCAGGGAACCGGTCCTAGCACAGGTCATTCTGCTGTTACTGGGCATGCCCCGCGTCACCAGTGTGAACTGCCTGTCGGGTCTTCATTTTCTCAATTCTGATCTGCGCCATGCGTCATTTCGCGTGCTCTGTTGGCTTGAACCTTATTTTTCCAAAGTACCAAGGCATGCCCCGCATCATTCTTCATACTTTATCGGCTGGTCTTGGCATTTGTGACTTCAAACGGCTCGGGATGTGTTAAACGGAACGTCCTTCCCCCATACTTAGCTAAATTTTGGGTGAAAATAGGGGAGCCTTATGCCGGATTTTAGCACAGCCCATGCCAGGTGATAAGGGAGGCCCCCTAACACGAGTCGTACCGGTTGGTACGGTGCGTGCTAGCTTTCGGTCCACACCAAGCATGTGCGGTCCACACACGGTCGTTGCTGTTTCACATGGCTAACTTCTTTTCACCACTACGGGTGAACCGTTGGTCCGATTTGGTAGCTCTTATAGTCAAGAACAAGAATCCAATGGTTACACCCTCAAGTGTTGATTCTCCTCGTATTTTGCCAATAACTTCGTGCAACCTTGAACAATGATCCCTCTATTTCTTCTTTGACCTTCTTGAACTTTGAATCCGCCTTTCTTGGTCCCAATTCCTTCTACTGCCACGATTTGGAGTTTGTGGCCTTCAATCTACTACCATTCTTTCAAATTTCCTTCGATATATTCTATCATTCTTGTGAATGGCCTTTGAATATATACTACCACCCTCACTGATGGCCTTCCACCGAAAAAAATGAAAAACACTCACAGGCAACCTACTAATGAGATCATAGAGGAAGATCTAGGCGCCCGTGAATACAAAGTGTCCATTAGTCTCAATTAAGTCTACAAAAGGCGGGATTTAGACAAGAAACCCAAAAGTGAACGTGTAAACCCTTTATCGATCAAACCTAACCAAAAGTAAGAATCTCACAACTCTCACACTCCCCAAAGTTGCTAAAGTAATCTAACCATCCCAAAATATTGTGGAGAAAAAGGTAAGCATAAAAGATAAGTGTTGAACTAGCTTACTTCCCCAAAGAACAGCCGAAGACTATCCAAGAGATATTGAAGAAGAAACCGCCAAAGATGGCCAAAAGATGTTGAAGTTCCATTTCAAATTTCTCTCATTTACCTAAGAGCCCTTTTGGGTTTTCATCCTAGCATTCACACATGTTGAGCTCACCATCTCATCTTTTTCCACGTAACCTTTCATTTTTGCCTAGGTTTTCCAACCTATCCGGGGCTTAGCCTCTCATTTTTACCTAGGCCTTTATACCTATTCGGGCTTTGTTTCCCCTTTTCGCCTAAGTTACCCTTTCAGGTTTCCAACTTAGCTAGGTAATTTTTTTATTCTTTTTTCATTTTTTCAATTTTTTCAATTATTTTGTGTAGCACAAAATGCCACAAAGTTGGCCCTCATACTATAAAAGATAGTGAAAAGGGAAATTTTACACCACCAAATTTTTTTAACACACTCCCTAATAAACTACCAAAAAGGTACCCCCACACCTAAAAACAACAATCCACTAGAAAGTTCAACATCCAAATGAGGAAATTACCAAAACAAGGGAATAACACAGTCATCAACGATCATCCAAACAAATAGTAATCATAAACTAGGTCGCAAGCAAAGGAGACGCTACCATAGGGGTGTTCCAACTCCTCCCTCCATACCTAGTTAATGCATTGTCCCCAATGCATATAACCAAGGGAAAAGTTGGAATCCCCGAGAAATGCTCAATGTCAACTCTAGCGTCTAGCCTTGTACCCCTGCCCGCTCGGATATGAATGGTAGTAGCCTTCCCAGTTGCCTGATGTACACAACTTATCACTGATCTCCCTGATGCCATCCCGCATGTATCACTGATCTCCCTGATACCATCCCGCAGATATCACATACCCTCCGTTAAGTGAAGTAGTTATATGTTTACCCTATCAAATCGGTCTGATGTGTCCCACTCATGGAGGTCCAACTGCATGCTAAACATGTTCATGTCATTCCTAACCCTGAAGATGAAGTCCTCCAAGGATTGTGCCCAATCTGGTCCATGCGGCAGATGAGTCCACATAGGATAAGAATATGCCGACTGAAAGCCCGATGACTCATGCTATACTTTGGGTGCTGGCAAGGGTGGCTCTGATAGTGAGAGTGGCCCGATACACTGTGCCTGGAGGGCTTAGGGATTGGGCCAAATTGGGGGCCATGGTTGGACTATACGAAATATTCATAATTGGACGAGATGTTGTGCCTATGAGAGCGACAAGCGCCATGCCTTACAAAATGATAAGGCTCCTAATGAATACTAAACAGCCCTTAATGAAGGGGTGGTACTCCAGATACCTGTGTGAAACTAGGCAATGACGTCATCACATCCTTCATTAGTTCACGAGGACTAGCTAGGGAGTGATCGGCAATTTGGACAATTACCCTAGTATCTTTAAGATCACCTATTTCTAGGATTTCATAGATGCAACAGGGTATGACATTAATTGAAAAGCCAAGATCAATCATAGCATTTTTCACCAATTTACCACCTAAAGAAGTAGGAATTAAAAACATACCGGGGTCATCACATTTTGTAGGCAATTTTCCATGGTTAAGAGTGGTGACTCCCCCTATTTTCACTTTACCTACTTTTTAAGTGGCTTATTCCTCTTTCTTGTACATGCGACTTTTAAAAATTTACATACGAGGGAGCATGTTCAATTAAGTCTAAGATCGGGACACTAACCTCCACATTCTCGAAGATTTTCCGAGTATGATCATCATTGGTTGGCACCTTCGATCTTCCCATAAGTGCATTAGGGAAAGGCAGAGGGATATTAACCCTCGTCTCGGGTGTTGGAAGCACCTTAACGGGTTCCTCTAAAACTAATTCTTGATCCTCCAAATTGGTTTTTTTAGTGTCCACGATCAAGTCGTCCTCTTGAGAGATTTCCTTTTCGGGCTCACGTACCTCCTTCCCGCTTCTCAATTTCAAAGCACTTACATTCCTCTGATTGATCTCCAATTGGGAAGGAAGGTTGCCTGACTCTTTGACTTCAAGTCAGCTTACCGAGGTGGAAAGTTTCCCGACTTGAATCTCAAGATTTTTTATGCTAGAGAATGCCCTTGTCCTGAGATCTTCAATCTCTTGCCTTGTACGCTTCATAAAGATTTCATATTTCTAAGCCAATTGAGAGATTACTTCAAGGATTTCCTCTCGGTCGGACTTGTAGAGTGAGGTATTGTTGTTTGAAGGCCGTTCTTCTTCCCGATAGGGTTGAGGTAGGGCTTGCCCGCCTCGGTTGTATCCTTGCATTTGGTTCTTCTTACACCAACGAAAGTTGGGGTGATCGCGGTACCTCGGGTTAAAGGTGTTTGCGTAGGAACCTTGCCTTTCTCGTCCTTGGTTCCCACAGAACCCTTGTTGTTGTCCCCTAGCAAACTGTCACCTGTTTCCACCATTGTTGAAATCCGACGCCTTAACTTAGCTAAAGTCCTCCACCCCTTGTATGCACACATTTGTGTGATGATCAAGATTACAAACACCGCACACTTTTGCTTGTTGGACTCCCCTTTTCAAGAACTCTATCATCATGGAGGCAAAAGCTTGGACTTGCTCCTTTAACTTCAGGGATTGAGATGGTTCATCCACGGGCCTCACCCTAGACCTTGTACCAAATTGCATTGTTCTATTTGCCATCTCCTCGAAGAGTGTCATTGTTTTCCTTAGGCTCTTGATGGTGATCAATCTGTTGCAAGTGGTGTTCACCATTTGCTTGTCATCATCGCACAGTCCTTCGAAGAAATAGAAAATCAAGTCTCCCTCCTTGAATGAATAATATAGACAACTAGCCAACAATCTCGTGAACCTTTCCCAATATTCATAGAGGGACTTATTGGCAAATTGGGAGATATTGGAAAGTTACTTCTTCAACCCCGCAGACTTTGAAGCTGGGAAGTATTTCTTTAAAAATCTATGTTTCATATACATCCAAGAGGTGATACAACCGGGCGGTAGATAAGATAACCAATCTTTGGCCAAATCCCGAAGTGAGTAGGGAAATGCCCTTAGATTGTAGTCTTTCTCCGAAACACCCGCCAGCTTCATATTGGTACAAACTAGGTGGAACTCCGAGAGATGCTTGTTCGAATCTTCTCTGGCCATCCCATGAAAAGTCAGCAAGAAATAGACCATTTCGCTCTTGAGTTCACACGTCACATTTGGTGGTAACGGTGGGAAGATAATGCAAAGCGGTTGATTCTCCAAGTTTGGAGCAATCGACTCTCTCAAAGTGTGGTTGTCTTCCGTAATTTCTTCTTTTTCTACGGCTACCAAA
Source organism: Rubia peregrina (assembly GCA_032355705.1). Taxonomy (NCBI): domain Eukaryota; kingdom Viridiplantae; phylum Streptophyta; class Magnoliopsida; order Gentianales; family Rubiaceae; genus Rubia; species Rubia peregrina. The sequence continues at coordinate 5,037 of JAULKK010011299.1, forward strand.
AGTAGCTCTTGTGGAACTTCCGGCCCTGGTATCCTCTTCCTTCCTCGCCTACTACCTGTGCAACTTTGTGTACTATGTAAAACTCCCAAGTTCTTGGCACAGGTATGTATCATAAACCGGGAATAAAAAATAACTAACTAAAATCAACACAACCAAACAAGGTTAAAAGTAATCGAAAACAAGTAAGAAAGCTCAGCAACAAAAACCAACAAAGTAAAAAAAAACTACTTAATCAACTAACACGTTATGCAAGCTAATTACTAGACCTTTAAATTAACATCCCCGACAACGGTGCCAAAATTTGACTGGCCCCCTCCCAAGCATCGTTAAAAACACCTTTTCATGGGAGATCCACTTAAACTGAGAGGGGACTTGTCAAAGATGAAATTTATATGTTGCTCTCATTCCTACCACTAAACTACCAAGAATGGTTGATAGCAGCAAGTACCGGGGTCATCCACAGAGATGTCAGGAATCTGGTAATCTACAAAAAAACAACCGTGGTCGGGTCGTCAATCTGACCACGTGTTAGGAGTAAATAGTGTTGTGAAAATAACCATTGAGGGGTTTTCAACTATCAACTACTAATATGCAATCAACGAAATAAATAATATAAACAAGCACTTGGGGAATATTTGGGTAAAATAGTTGATGTTATTTCAATCATCGATTTCATCAAAATACAAGAACTTAACCATATCCTAGTGTTTGTGGCATGTGGTGAGGACAATGGTCAAAATTTCCCCCTATCTCACATAGAAGTGTGCATATGAAATCTTCCATTAGTCCCGCATCTAAAACTAGAGAAGTACAACAACGTCTATGGCACATTGCATAGGTCCGTTTCTCCCCCGTTTGATTAAGTCCTGGGCAGAACACCATGAATGAACTACCCATAGGCCTACAAAGGCAAAGAAAGTAGTCATTTTATCGATGACTTCTAGGATCAACAAGATAACCCTAGTTTGCTACCTACTCAATCTCTGCCCATAACCCTTCGAACCTCTTTAGTCAGCTAACTAGATGCATGGTCGATCATGACAATTAACAACAGTAACTTTCGTGTACACGCCCAGCTCCGGACTATCGCACCCCAAGAGCATCTATGTTTCCTTAATTGGGGAGTAGCAATAGTGCATCAACATGAAAGTAGACTCGATTGTGTGCCAACAAAGTGTGACTTTCATGCAATTCACAAGAATATTAAAAACAAGCCAACATAATGATCATAAAACACATAGAAATAGGTAGATATAGAAATCACACAAAATAACATCAACACATAAATATAAATATAGTCCCCAAGCTAAATCCCTACTCCCTAAGCATGGAACCCAAGTGTTTCATTGGATTCAACACTTTTAGGCAAAAGAAAGATGAAAAGAAAAGAAACTAGAGAGAAGTGAGAGTGTTTTCTCTCTCAAACCAAAGGTCCATATATATAGTAGTAGGGAATTGTGCCTAAAAATAGGCCTAAAAAGTGGCCAAAACCCCTAGCAGCCGCCAGGGCTCGTGCCTGCGCGGGGCACTACTCCTGGCATGAGTCGTGCCAAACGTCCTGGCTCAAGGTGCCAGTCCTGGAATGAGCCATGCCACTCGTGTTAGGCGCACCCTGTGTTACCCGGTGTGGGCAGTCGGCCGATCTTTTTTCTCATTTCTGATCTGCGCCATGTGTCGTTTTACATGCCCTATTAGTTGGAACCTGGATTTTCTCAGTACCTCAGCACACCCCATGTCAATGTTTGCATCTCGTGGGCTAGTCTTGGCATTTATGACTTGAATCGATGCGGGATGTGTAAAATGGAATTCCTCACTCCCATACTTAGCCAATTTATTTGGTGAAAAGAGGGGAGCCTCGTGCAGGATTTTGGTATGTCCTGTACCAAGTGATACGGGATTTGCTAAGGCTTCTTTGATATGGGTCATGCTGATTGGTGTGGGCGTGCTAGCTTTCATTCCGCACAAAGCATGTTCGGTCTGCACCGGTCGTGGCTGATTCACATGGCTAACTTCTCCGTTCCGCTATGGGTGACTGTTGGTCCAATTTAGGAGTTCTTGTAATCGATTTTATAGTGCTCGAGGACAAATTCAATAGTGACACCCTCAAGTGCTGATTCTTCTCAATTTTCCCCCAAAAATCCGTGCAACCTCGAACAACGATCTCTCTGTTTCTTGGTCTTCTTGAACTTTGAATCTGCTTTTCTTGGTCCCAATTCCTTCTACTACCATGATTTGGAGTTCGTGGCCTTCAATTTATTACCATCCTTGCGAATGACTTTTGATATATTATACCATTCTTGCGAATAGCCTTTGAATATTTACTACCACCCTCATGGATGGCCTTCCACCAAAGAAAATGAAAAAATACTCATGGGAAACCTACTAATGAGATCAAAGAGGGAGATCTAGGCGCCCGTGATACAAAGTGTCCATTAGTCTCAATTAAGTCTAAAAAATACGGGATTTGTACAAAAAAACAAAAGTGGTCGTCTAAACCTTTTGGCATGCAAGCCTAACTAAAACTAGCAATCAACCAAAAAATGATAATAGATGTGTTAAATGCATTGTCTAACACATGCATAATGGTACACGTCACATGATTAGTAGTTTGTTAAACACAACCCCCCCCAATTAGATGTTTAAAGCACTAGTTATTTCCAACACACGAAAGGGGTGACTCCCCATTGTGGGTTATGTCAAGCAAACTCTTGAATTCTAGTATCTCTGTGGACTACCCCGGAATTTTCACTAGCTACCTTATGGTAGTTAACAGTGAGTACGAGAGCACAGATGTCCCTAGATTCACGGACCACTTTGACTAGGACAAGTCCTTGCCAGCCTAGCGGTTTTATCGGCGGTGGTGGATTTGTCAATGGTGGTATTGGCTCCATCGTGTTTTCAACTTGACATGTTTGTCTTCTAGACTTTGACACCATAAATGAAAATGAACAATGCAAACTATAATGTCTCCATATTCGGCGCCACTAATGTGGTTATTCCTTTCAAATGACGGCGGTAGTTCCAGCTTGTGATGAACCAAAGATGCTTCGATCTTGCAACAAATCTCCCAGATTGGGTCCAAGGTAAGAGCTCTAATGCTTAAGTTAGTATCGTATGTCTAAGTATCTCTTTCTAATTGCTAATTGTTACTTACCTGATTTCTTAAGCCATCGTGTATGTATAGGCTTCTCGAGCCTACAATTTTAGGGCAACATCTCATGTTTCAGGTCTTGCTAATCGAGACCATCGTGGTGGCGGTTATATAGCTCTTCTGAGCGTATATATTGTGTGCCACTTTCTTTCAATCGTGGGATGAATGGTAACCACTTGCGTGATTTTTGTGATAATGGTCGGATGTTCCTCCGAGTGGATAACTTTAAAAAAATGTGGGGCATTCTTCTTGATTGGTGTCTATTCTTCGGCATGCGAACACTTCACTAACCTCGTTGAATTTACCCCCATTTCTGGGTTAGGCCTAATGATAGGATCATATGTATACCAATCACAATCTCGGTAAGAAACTTGTTTCGTACGAGTCATAACCCACAACCAATGAAACCAGCACACAAGTAATTAATGGAAAAGAAAATCGATAAAAAAAATTGTGTAATAATACAACAGGAAAACAAGTCCTATATATACAAAATAAACCCCATTTTATAAAATATTCCCGACCTGACCTATTATTGATATGCCACATTTCATGACACTTTTCCTTATAAAAATATACCATTATTCCTTTGCCTAGTAAATTCCGGGCTCTAGTATGAAGCAAATAATTCAACATCAACCAAAAGTAAAAAAGAAATCAAATTCTTATGGTAAAAGATCAAACTATATCCACAAACAATCAACTAAATTATGTAACATCAAACTTATTAAATAAAATATCAATAAATATTAAAACAAAAAAATTACTTATTTGGTAAATAATCATTTAAAATTAAACTTTATCACATGAAGCATAATAAGTATAACAGTGTAACGTAAAATATTAGATTATCATCATAATTTGACAATCTCAAAAATAATATGAGAATCTAAAACATCAATGTACACGTCTAAAAGCATCTAGTTACAGCAGTAGCACATCTAATATAAAAATTTAAAAGGGAAATAATACTACAAATATGTGAAACATCAGAAATTAAAACATAGATTAAATGTCACTCTAATTTATAAAGACATAAAACTTCAATAAACATCATTACACATTAAAATGTAAGTATGATATACGAAGGTCGAACATTTATAGGATGATATGAAACATCAAATAATACATTAAAATTTCAAGACATAAATAAAATGAGAATATAATGTTTTAAAAAATGAAATATCAATATTAATGTTTAAACATCAAGTTGAAAAATTGAAATATCAAACAAAATGAAAGTAAAAGATGAAATCTTATAAACCTAAACAAGTAAAATACTTTTAAAAATAACGTCAAAATATAAAAAAGTTTAAAGTTGTAAACTTAAAGCACAAAAAATTATATAAAAACACCAATTTAACTTTAAAATATATGCATTTAGTGGGAAAATACTTTTAAAAGATCATATAAATTTTTTTGTGTAAACATCAAACGAATATTAAATATATTTTTAAAATATCGGGTGATGTGCGAAAATTAGAAAATTTTAGTTTTATTTATGGTTGAAGTTAAAGAAATTGAAATTATAACCCTAAATTGAAGACAAAGTCTTGTGCGAGACCGTCTCATAGCGAGACCATGGATTAATGTGTAATATTATGAAGTTGAATTTAAGATAGGGTTCCAAATATAATTTAAGAAAGTTTGGGAGAGGAAGGAGGGATCTAGATGCAAATACCACTTTTTAGGGGGTGTTGGGCATAAATAATTGGGGAATTAATGATCCCGGGTCATAAGAATCTCGCGGGTCAAGAATCTGGGTCGTAAAATCTCACTGGTCAATTTTACTCCCCATTTCCGCACAATGCGCGCCTTTTTATTGCCAGACTTGGTGTTTCATTTCCAGTACTTGATATTTCATTTCCAGTACTTGATGTTTTAATCAAACCTTGTGATGCTATACAAGAAGTCACTCTTTATACTAAAGTCATGTGTTTATAGTTTAAGCTTGATCTTTTATTGTAAATCTTGTGTTTGTATGTTGAAGTTTTCACACTTTACTTATTTTGACACTAGTTTGTGAT
>JAULKK010011310.1:0-10214 GCA_032355705.1 Rubia peregrina
GAATATTTTTCATACTCGTTGCCTTGTGAAAGATAAGAATTGTTTACTGATTATTGATGGAGGATCTTGTGCTAATACTATTTCCAATCTTGTTGTTAAATCATTGTCTTTACCTGTTACTACTCATCCATCACCTTATAAACTTATTTGGTTAAATGGTAGTGGTGATATTAGGGTTAATAAACATTGCATGATTAACTTCAAGATTGGAAAATATCATGATTCTATCTTATGTGATGTTATGCCTATGGAAGCTAGTCATATTTTGTTAGGACGACCATGGCCGTTTGATCGTAAATCTATGATGGTTACACTAACAAAATCACTGTGTTTAAGGATAGAACCAGGTATACGTTAACTCCACTATCACTAGTAAAAGTTATTAAGGCTCATAGACGAGTGAAAAACGACAAAGAAAAGTTTGAGATTGAGCAAGAGGAGGCCGATCAAAACCCTAATCTGGGTTTGAAGGAGCACGACCCAAAGACCAAAATGGAGGCAAAAAACCTAAACAATTCGTCCAAAAACAAGGGTTGGCTGATCCAGGTAAGTCGGTGAATGATTCTAAGAAGTCACGAAAGGTTTTATCTTCACATCTTAGTCCCCTGCCATCAGTTTGTATGATGAAACGTGAATTGCCAATTGCATCTGAAAAATCATTTTATGCATCTATTAGGGACGTGAATCGTGATTTTTTAAAATCATTCTCATGTATTAATTTTACATTTTAAAGAGAGTTTGCTCGCCAAAGAAGATATACCTATGCATGTTCCTCCACGGTTTGCTGAGATGTTGCAGGAATTTGAGGATGTCTTTCCCAAGGAATTGTCGCACGATTTGCCACTATTGCAAGGTATTAAGCATCAGATTAACTTGATTCCTGGTTTAGTTATACCTAATCGACCAGCTTACAAAGTAAACCCAGATGAGACAAAGGAACTACAACGACAAGTAGAGGAATTACTTCAAAAAGGTTATGTGCGCGAATCTTTAAGTCCTTGTGGTGTGCTTGTCATTTTAGTTCATAAGAAAGATAAAACTTGGCGAATGTGTATTAATTTTCATGTTATTAACAAGATAACCATTAAATATCTTCATCATATCCCTAGGTTAGATGATATGCTTGAAGATTTGCATTGATCTATGATATATACTAAGATTTATTTGACTCAGGGTTATCATCATATTCGAATTAATGAAGGGGATGAATGGAAAACTGCATTTAAAACTAAGTTCGGGTTATATGAATGGATTGTTATTCCTTTTGGATTAACCAATGCACCTAGTACTCTTATGCGGTTGATGAATCATGTTTTGAGAAAGTTTATTGGTCGTTTTGTTGTAGTTTATTTTGATGATATCTTGATCTATTCTAAATCGACTGATGATCATTTGAGCGTGTTAAAATGGTTCGTGTTGCACTCTGTGAGTCTTGTTTGTATGTGAACATCAAGAAGTGCACGCACTTTTTGCACTTACGAGGTGGTGTTTCTCGATTTTGTGGTCTCTAAGGAGGGCATAAAAGTTGACGAAACCAAAATTGAGGCTATTCAGACTTGGCTGAGACCAACCAATGGCAATCAGGTGTGTTCTTTTCATGGTTTTGCTAGTTTTATAGAATGTTTGTGCGTGATTTTTCATCTATTGTTGCACCTTTAAATGAACTAGTTTAAAAGGATGTGAAATTTGTTTGGGGTGATGAACAAGAGAATGAATTTAATGAATTGAAGGTAAGGTTATGCAATGCTCATGTTCTTTCTCTATCTGATTTTAATGGTACCTTTGAGATTCATTGTGATGCTTCTGGTGTTAGTATTGGTGCAGTTTTGATGCAAGAGAATCGACCTATTGCTTATTTTAGTGAAAAGCTTAAGGGATGTGCTCTAAATTACCATGTTTATGATAAAGAATTCTATGCAATTATGCATGCATTAGAGACTTGGTAACATTATTTATTGCATACAAAATTTGTTATTCATAGTGATCATGAATCGTTGAAATATTTGAAGGGTCAAATGAAGTTGAATAAGCATCATGCTAAATGCTCTAGTTCTATTGAATCTTTTCCTTATGTGTTGCGATACAAAAAGGGTAAAGAAAATGTTGTTGATGCTTTGGGTCGTAGACATATATTACTTACACGATTGGAATGTATCCTATTCGGATTCTCTTTAGTGCGAGATTTATATGCTTATGATCTTGATTTTCATCTGTTTATGCTGCATGTGAAAATGGTGCTTATGAGAATATTTTTTGGCATGGTGGTTTCTTGTTTATGAATAATAGGTTATGTGTTCCTCAATGTTCTATGCATGAATTACTTTTTAGAGAAGCTCATTCGGGTGGTTTAATGGGACATTTTGGTGGATTAAGAACTTATAATTTGTTGCGATAACACTTCTATTGGCCGAAAATGCCTCTATCTCTTGATAGGATTTGTAGGAATTGTATTCATTTCTTGAAGGCAAAGTCTAAGACTAAGCCTTCACGGTTTATATACTCATTTACATGTTCCTACACATCCTTGGGTTGATATTTCTATGGGTTTTGTTCTCGTTTACCACGATTCAATCAGGTAATGATTTTATCTTCGTGGTTGTTGATCATTCTTCCAAGATGGCACATTTTATTCCATGAAGGAAGAAAGATGACGCGAAACATGTCGCATAATTATTTCTAAAAGAAGTAGTCAGAATCCATGGTATCCCTACGTCTATAGTCTTAGATCGAGATGTCAAATTTTTGTCCTACATTTGGAATACCTTGTGGCACAAGTTGGGAACGAAATTGTTGTTTTCTACGGCAAGTCATCCGCAAACTGATGGAAAATTTAGGTCACTAACCGTACTCTATGGGCTCTTCTGCCCTTGTTCAGAAACAATTGAAGAATTGGGAAGCGTGCATCCTGATTGCAGAGTTTACTTTCAATCGCACTGTTCATTCTACTACCTCTTTACCTCCATTTCAAATTGTCTATGGATTTTTACCACCTACACCTCTTAATTTAATTCCTTCAAATTTTAAATAGGTGCATAATTTGGATGGAGAAAAGAAGTCTGAATTTGTAAAGCGATTGCATGAGAAGGTGCGATTGAAAATTGAAAGGACAAATTCTCATAATGCTGAAAGAGCCAACCATGGTGGACGACGTGTGCATTTTAAGGAGGGCGACTGGGTTTGGTTGCATTTTTGGAAGGAGTGGTTTCAAAATTCTCAGAATTCTAAACTAAGTCCGCGTGATAGTGGTCATTTTCAAGTGTTGGAACGCGTGAATGATAATGCTTACAAGATTGATCTACCCGGCGATTATGGTGTTAGTACTACCTTTAACGTTGCTGATTTATCTCCATTTACCTTTGAAGATGCTTTAGTATCGAGAGAAAAACTTTCAACCATGGAGGGAGTGATGGAGATGCCAAGACGACTACCACCATAAATGAATACATTCCACGACTAGATCAAACATTCAGGGGTTATGTTCGGGATCCTCTAAGTGAGATGACTGGACCAATGACAAGGTCAAGAACGAAGCTTAGGGATGAAGCATTGAATGCTTTGATTGATCAGCTTCATAATGAATAACTTAAGAATAAGTCGGCTAGGACTTGGATTAATTATTCAAGTTTGTCGATTAATTGAAGACGTCGTGAAGAATACTATACTCTTTTTCCACTGGGCTTTTTAATGAGGTAGTGTGATATTTGTAAAATGTTGTAAAATTAATTCAATTTGGGTTATTGGACTGATAGAGCTCGGCCATGCGGGCTTTGAAGAGATGATTTTATAATTAACAGTCCATTAGGGTTTAGAATATTCCATTTTATTCTGATTAGAATTAGATTTGGTAAGATTCGATATGGTAATATTCTTCAAGACTAATTCTTGAATGGGGCTACCAAAATTAGGGTTTAAATAGGTATTTTAGTTAGATATGGTTTTAGCTTCTTAAAGCTGCCTTAAGTCGAATCAGTTTCCAATTGTGTTTAGGGTTTGTGGCCGAGAATACCCCTATAAATAGGGGTTGTCCATGAGATATTCACAACCTTTTATCAATCATATATTCATGATTTCAATTTATACTCATTTCTTACGAGCGTCTTCATTGTTGCTTAATCCCGCGTGTTTATTAAGTACCAATAACCTAGTGAACTAATCTTGCGAGGTAGTTAGTGAGAAAGTCAAAATAAAATTACCCTTCAGGCTAGAGTCTAAATTTTGTGCAGCAACATTGGGTTTTGCAAGATCCCTCGTGTCGTCAAAGATCTAAAATTCCGCAATCCGAAGTATTCGCAGGGAGATTCATATTAGCTCTTATTGTTATTGATCTGTTCCACTCTGCATTCACTATCCGTATATCATCATCACATAGACCCTAAAAGAAATAATAAACTATATCCCCCTCTTTGAATAGATGGTACATGCAGCTTGCTAACAACCACTTGAAGCATTCCCAATACTTAAAAGGGACTCATTGGGAAACTTTGAGATGTTTGAAAGCTGTTTCTTCAACCCGGCGGACTTAAAAGTAGGAAAGTACTTCCCTAAGAATTGGAAATTCATATCGATCCAAGATGTTATGCATCCCATGTGGTAGGGAAAACAATGAGTCATTTGCTGTGTGTCAAAGTGAGAACGGAAAGGACCGTAAGTTGTTGTATTCCTTTATGACTTTAGGAGGTTTCATATTTGTACAAACCAATAAAACTCTGACAGATGCTTGTTAGAATCTTCCCTGGCCATCCCATGGGATGTTTGAAATAACTGAATGATTCACTCTTCAACTCGCAGGTCACATTCTACGGAAGGGGCGGGAAGACAATAAAGAGAGGTTGGCTCTCCAAGCTAGGAGCCATCAACTTCCTAAAAGTCTTGTTGTCCTCCGCCGTGTTCTCGCTCTCTCTACTTCTAACTTAACATTTGGCCCTTGCAGAACTTCCTCACTAACCCTTCTTCTCCTCCTTCTTCGTCGCCTACCAATTTTTTTCTTCGGTAAATGATGTAAGGCTCCTTGGTTAGTGGGAATGGTATGTACCATAAACTAAGGGTAATACACTACTAGTCCATGTAAGACATATAAACCTATCTCTTGCTTATGTCACATAGTGTAAAGATGGCGGGGAGTTCCCAATATCTGTCACACAAAGGTTCGTCTGACCTTCAAGAGCCACCTCACTGCCTCCATATTTAAGGAATGTGCTTTGATCGAAATTTTTGATACTGCAATTCATTCCCCGTTATCTCACTCCTAATGCTAATGAGTCCCCTCTTAAATAAACTAAGCCTTGTGTAGGTCGCAACCATTAGTTACAAGAGTGAAGATAATACGCCTCGAGCACTAGAATATAAACACCAACCCTCGGCCTAGAGAGGCAAATGCATTGGAAACTCGTGATGACTTGGGTTTCCCCTACCCTAGTCACTACGAACTAGCATGCTTATATATCGGGGGTAGGGTATGGGTTTCCCCTCATTAGGAATTAGTCTAACGCTCCTAACATGCAATAACTTACACAACAAAAAAAAATTAAAATTAGAGTTTAACGAATGGGTCATCATTATCAAGGTAGGATGGATGCACTTGACTCCCTCATACTCTCGAGCCTACAATAACCCTAATCTAACACGCCCAAGATAGAATTTTAGCGTAGCACGATATTATAATAATCATGAATCTATGGATGGATCATAAAGCATAACATGTCATAAATCTTACAAGAACTTAAATCATAAATTAAGAACAAATATTCATAGGACATAAATATAAGGTAATCTAAGAATCTGATAAAGTTAACATCAAGTCATGAATATACCTATTACCCTAATAAATGAAGTTCTCTAGAGACATTAAATCCATAGAAATCATTGGATTTAATTCCATAAGGCAAAAGCTAGAGAATAAATGAAAAGAGAAGATAACCTCCTTCTTCCTACTTACTCCTTAAAAACCAACTTATTAACCCTAGGAAACTAAAGTTTCCTTATATAGTAGGTAAGATTGGGCCTTAGAAAAATGCAAAAAATTAGAAACCCAAGCAGCCACGTCTGCACAGGTGGTGCAATAGTGCACAGCCCGCACCGAAAGGCGTGTGTAAAGAACCTGGGTAACGGCTTTGAGGCGCTCCTGGTCATTCTAGGCACGCGGCCTGCGTAAAAGTACACAGACCATGATCTGGATCTATTTCCACAGGTTTTTGAGTGCGCGAGCCGTGCGTGATTATGATGCCAGCGGCCTAGAGACTTGGTCCTTCCGTTCTGAGTGCACGACATGTGCAAGATTGCACAGCCCGTGGTCTATAATTTTTCTTCTTGGAAAGACTATAACACAAGTCATGAAAATCTATATAGGTCGTGTCAGCCTTCAATGTTTTGGACTTAGTTCCCTTTCTTCGATGCATCCACCCACTACCACGTGTTTGGCTCGTGGTCTTCAGTCTTTTACCATTCTTGCGAATGACCTTCTACACTCTACTATAATTCTTGCCAATGGACTTCTGTAAATAGTTCAAAGTTCCTACGAGAAATCTACAAATGAACCTTACAAAAATGGATCTAGATGCTCGTAGGGAGATAAAATCCATTAGACCTAAAGCAGGCTACAAAATGAGGGATTTAGACACTTCAAGAAACAACACTTTTTACCTCGGTTCTATAGGGTTTTTTCCTTGGTTTTCAGCCATTAAAAATCTAGGTAAATGCAGGCGTAGTAAAAAGTTTATTTCTTACCCCGGTTCGAAACCTAGGTAATAAAGACTCTTAAAAAATTGATGTAAATAATCATGTGCCAACACCACTACCAATGATGGAGTGAGATCCATAGGTAGACATAGGAGGCTGACTTCCCAAAAAACATGCAATTTCGTGCGGGACAATGTCGCTTATTAATTGTGTGATGTCATTCAAAATAATAGCCAATATCGCATATATATATATATATATGTCACCGACATTGCATTTTTTTTATTTTAAATGTGATTTTAAACTATTGGAAATGATTTTTTACCTCAATTTTTGTGAAAATTAACCGGAGTATTTATAATTTTGACAAACCCCTTGCTGACTAGTCCATGACGTTACACGGGATGGATTCATTATCGATCTGCAACACAAGATACGACATCGGCCTGTCTGGCAATGCTGTTGGAGACTCCAGTTAAAAGATGATGTGGAATTTCCATGAATATGATATCGTCCAACTATATGTTGAAAGTCCATTGATGAATCTCTTTAGCTCAATTACAGCCAAGACACGATAAACAAAATATATGTTAGAATTGGGCAGTCCCCAAATGAAATACACTTAATGTAGTCAAACGTAGAAAACATTAATCTCAATTTGAAAAATGTATGTGATCTGGTTTAAAGCGACGTCGTGTGGATGAAAAACCGATGTCATGAAGATCGATTCATGAACGTCGTCAGGCATTCATGGACATGTCAATAATTCCTTGTTATATACAACGTGAGCCCTTATTCGGTACCATTTTGCATGCCCGATGCAATGTGATCGAAGTCACACATTCAAATTATAGTCATACAAATCTAATTTTTTCCCACTCTTTACAAACATGGAATTATCTTGGAAACAAGAAAAAACATACAGTATATAACATGTAACACAATCATTATACCTCATGAAATTTCAAAATCTTTGATCAATGAAGGAAAAAAACATGCAGCAGGATTATCACAAAATTTCTAAGTACACATAGAATGATGGAAAAATATCTCAATTAATTTGAACCCTTAGATGCTCCATCCTTGGATCTTGTTGATGTTTGAGGGATGCAATTTGATTGAGCTCTTTAATTATTGTAAGGTGTGAATGGAATGGAATGGATGGTGTGTTAGCTTGGGTTGAAGGATTTGTGTCATTGATGGTTAATGAGTATTAGTATTGAGGTTCATTGACTTGAAATAGCGTGGGGATAATTTTTGGTTCCATTTTTGGCCTAAACACGTAATCCATAGCCAATTTTTCTTTGAAGTCTCTCCATCTTTCACCAAAGTGCCATATTTTTTTCCTCTTCAACTTTTCCATATCATCGCACTCGATGTTGTAGGTAAACTCAATGGCCTTTCATATATTTTCCCGGTAACCATTATCGACACGAGGCAACGACTCGTACTTGAATATATCTACCTTAGTTCTAGCAATAAATCCTAGGCAACTCGACCACTAATTTCTATCCTCACCTATTGCATTCCCAATCCTAGGTAACTCGACCACCAATTTCTATATTCACCTATTGCATTCCTAATGTGATCAAACTTCATCGAACATTTTATACCTTAGTCCACCATATCGATCCATTTCTTGTAAATTTTTGGACCCCGACCTTGCCTATGTCTTTTTTATCCATTAACATCGATCCTTACTTTGGGAATTTCCTCTTGTTATGGTTCACCACAACAAGAACTACAAAAAAGTTAATTTAAAACTCATATAAATTTAACATTTTTATGGACATTTAATCCACAGTAAGGATTTAGGTAACATTCAATATGGAACTAATATATGATTTAGGTAACACACCCCTAAAAACACGTCTTTCATTAGGTGATACACAAAATACATATCTCTTGAAGTTGATATTCACATCAAAAAATTGATGACAAGATATTTTATGTTATTTCCATATCAAATAACCACCATTAGCAAGCTTTCACACTGGGTACACACAATGCACTTGAAAAAAATTACATCTTTAATGTAACCATACAACCCCACTGTACAGTCCACAATCTTGAGCAAAATAGATGAAAAATATGACACATTGCAATCTTAAACACTCATTCAATAATCAACCCCAAGGGATCTACCATTTACACCATGATCATGTCAAGTTAGAAAGAGGGAACCTTACCGAAAATTTTAATTCATGTAATCCCCTCCCATGAAGAACTCTTCCTTTTCCTTTTGTATCTCCATTTGGCTTCTATGGTGGTGGTGGATTTGGGTATTTTTGGTTCTTGATTTATTGGAGGAAAAAGAAAAAGGGGATGATAAAATTTTGCTCATTGAAGGGGGAGGACGCCATTTTTGGAAATAAATGCCCTTTCAAAGTTTTTTGGTTTTTTTTCCATAGTATGGTGCATGAAGGTAATCTCCTGCCAGTGATACGACATCGCTAGGGTTGTGCGCCATGTTAGTGTGAGTATTTTAAGTAGTTTCATGGTTAAAAATTAGCCCAATAGGCATATTTCATATGAATTTACGATGTTGCAGAAGTGTCAATAGACCCCAACTCAGGTGACACGATGTTGATGCAATGTTGGTAATTCCAGTATTCAATGACATATAATGGGTCTGTGTATGGACAAAATGACCTTTTCCATTTTTATGTAAGATGTTACCAACAGTTCAACCCATAGTCGGTATGCGAGAGGGCCCATGCCATCTTGGCAACTAGGGTTTGCATAGGTTTTGCATAATTTATATCAAGGACAAAAGATATAAATTCTAGCAATAACACATATTTTTCATTTTAAGCCCACAAATAGTAAAACACTATAAAATTAGTAAGTGTTTGACTATAACCCGTTCGAAGGTTACCATTATTGAAAGACAGACGTAGCAGATCTAAATCGAGGACAAAATATACCAATTCTACCAATTACCCAATGTTTGCATTTTAAGCCACGAATAGTTAACCCTACTACACGAGTAAGTGTTTAACCATTACCCGTTTGATGGTGAAAAATGTTGAAGACCAGATGTAGGCGATCTCAATCGAGGCCAAAAGATATCCATTCTAGAAATTATATATCGTTTTTCATTTTAAGCCCATGAATAGTTAACCATATTACATGAGTAAGAGTTGGACCATCACCCGTTCGATGGTTAAGAATGTTGAAGGCCAGATGTAGCCGATCTCATTCAAGGCCAAAAGAAAAATCTATAAATTACATAGGGTTTTCATTTTAAGCCCATGAATAGTCAACCCTATTACACGAGCAAGTGTTTTACCATGACCCGTATGACAGTTAAGATTGTTGAAGGCCAAACATAGCCGATCTCATTCGAGGCCAAAAGATATTAGTAATACCAATTACACAATGTTTACATTTTAAGCCAATAATAGTCAACCCTATTACATGAGTAAGTGTTTGACCAATATCCATTTGACCAAAAAGTTCTGGGAAAACTGGAAAACCCTGGTAGAGGGAATATGTGTTTTCTTCCTACGTTTTCTTTTTCCACCGGACTAGGTGCT
>JAULKK010011320.1:0-10214 GCA_032355705.1 Rubia peregrina
TTTTGCCTCCGTTGTAGGGGGAGAGGCATGTATTTTTAAGTGTTTGGGTATATTATATGTGAATATGTGCTAGTTGTGAATATTTGTTAGTTTGCTTTTATTTGCTTTTTATTTGATCTTAGGTTGGCTTGGAGACATATTGTTTGATTTCTTGGTGTATGGTTCGTACTCAATCCTCTTCACAAGAACCCCTACACTACGACCCCGGGTTAGAGTTAAATTTCAAAAGGGCTAGGAGGATTTCTTTGGAAAGTGTGAACAATACCCCCTCCTAGTGACCATTTTGCGGAACCTTCTACCTCTATGGATCATGAAGAGGAACATGAAGGCGAGAACCCCAGAGGAGGACATCAACACCCTTATCTCTAAGGGGGGAGATGTCCCGTTGAGGCAAATTCCATTGAGGACATTATGCCTTCCAATCTTGAGCAACAACCGATGTGCATCACTTATATGGCGGTTGGAGCTAACGGGTATTTCGAGCTTAAATCTGGATTGATACACTTGCTACCTACATTTCTTGGTAGGCAATGAGAGGACCCCAACAAACATCTCTCCAGATTTCATATAGTTTGTTGTGGGATAATTCCTGAAAGGGTGGCTGAAGACTTCTACAAATTGAAAGCATTCCTATTTTCATTGTGAGATACCACAAGGGATTGACTCTACTACCTTCCATTCGGGAGTATCACCTCTTGGATTTAATTGAAGAGGAAGTTTCTTGCCAAGTACTTCCCAGCCTCAAAATCGGCCACCTTAAAGAAGCACATAAACAATATCCTCCAATGGCAAGAAGAGTCACTCTACGACTATTGGGAGAGGTTCAAAAGGCTTCTTTCAAGTTGTCCCTATCATGGCTACTCGGAGAGAGATTTGGTCTATAATTTCTACAATGGTCTCCTTGATGAAGATCAAAGGCTAGTGAAGGGAGCTAGTGATGGTTCTCTTGCAAACAAGACTTCGAGGTAAGCTTTGGAACTCTTGGAAGAGTTAGCCGAGGAGTCGAGGAATTATAGCTCAAGGCCAATTTGAAGAGACAAAATTCCAACACAAGTTCTCCCTCAAACAATGGGAAACTTGAAGACCAAGTGTCGACTCTCACTTCTATAGTCAAGGCTCTGATGACATAATCCGGGGTTAAACCACATGTGAAATCTTGCTAGATTTCACATGTCTCTGCATTATACGGACGCATGTCCTACTTTGCAAGATGATTATGTGGAAGATGTAAGTACCATGGGATAATAAGGAGATCAAGAAAGCCAAAATTTCTACCAACTAACCGACTTATATTGAATTTCTAGCATGATTTGCTTTAATTAAGGCCCCACTTTTCACAACCTCAAGTAGGGGGAAAACCCTTTCCGTGAGCGACGCACACTATTACCTATTTTTAGGCGATAATTATTACCCTCAATTTTAAAATGTAATCAAGCTGTCATCACATATATCTTTCCTTACCAAATAATCCATTGAATCAAAACGTGGCTCTTAAAAAGCCTACAGAACCTCTGACACTAACTCAATTATAACAACCAATCTTAACTAATGGGAATACTATTTTTTAAATAAAGCCCAAGTCTAACACTATTTACATATATTCTCTTAGTAGTCATCCCAATTTCAGAGTCTTCTCTTCTTCAAACTTCTTCAAGTTTTTTTTAAATTCTCTCCAAGTAAGCTATCTTTCTCCTTCAATCCTCAATTACGTCTGAGTCTTGAGTTCCTAAGCTGCCTCTGTTAGTCGAATCATGCGTTCCTCAAGGAGACAGTAGTTTTCCTAGGATGACGCTTCGAACCCTGTTGTTCCACCTTTTGTTAAGGACAAGAGAAGAAGCAAAAGGTTATCAGTCATAAGCCCTACATTCATTTCTCCATTCCATCGAAACCAACCCGTCAACTAGGGTATTTATTACCTGAGAATGTTTGGCTTATTGCACGTTAGAGGACAAGTCCATTTAGGAGCTTCAGGTTGAACGATCGGCTATCTACCGCCGTCATTTAGATTATGGCTTGTCCTTCCCTTTTCTGAAGGACTACTCAATCACATATTTTCATAGTTATAAGGGTGTTTACCACATCAAATATTAAGTTTTTCAAAAGTGCAACTTGACCCTTAGATCGACAACTAAGATGAATTAACCCAAAAATTATTTTAATTCTAAATGTAACTAAAACTAACTTGAACTAACAATCACCAAACCACTATTTTCACCACACAAAAAACACTATATATGAACCCCATCAATGATATCACTTATTAAGAAGAGTAAATTAGTTATTTGACCAATAAACGAGGTTGATTGTCATTTTCGGTGAGTCCACAAATTAATTGGAAATTAAATGAATTTAAATTGACACTTTCAATAAAACTAAAGGTTAAATATGTCATTTGCTCTAGTTTAAATAAAATAAATAGGAATACTATTAAGGCTGTCCAATTGGGTATATTTTCAGCACAGATAAATTGAGTTTAACATAAATAAGTATGAATAAATTAAATTCAACACAAATAAATTAAATTCAACATCAGTAATATAAATTCAACATCAATAAATTAAGTTCAACACTAATAAGTTGAATTCAGAACAAATAAGTTCAATCCTAGATTTTTTTATTCAATTAATATTCAAATGTATTCTTTGATGGTTGGTAGTCACTAGTTGAATGATAGTTTAAAATTATAATGTGTATATGATTACAACATGATATTTAAAAGATAATACACTGATTGATTATCATTTTTCCTAATCACTTTCATGTATAGAATCAGTTTCCTCATGGTTACCTTGCAATTCATCATTTCCTCCATTAGAGCTCCAACATTCTAAAGTTATACCATTACACACTTTTGTCATGCATATATCCTTAACTCCATGCTCATTTGACCCGTGGTCTAAAATAGGTGTACCAGACATGTGCATTATAATGAAATTACGATGTGTGAAAGAGGGAACAATTATTGCCATTTAGACTTTGAGTGTCACTCGAGACATGGATTTCAGCACCTTTTAAGGGTTCTTCAACTGACCAAATGCCATTGTAACTCTCATTCTCAATAATAAATGGCGATGGTTGAAATATTTGCAATACGTGTAGATGGTGCGTTTCTAAATTCTGGTACGTGTCTTCTAATTGTTACATCGCAATTAGAGACAAATATCCAAAATATTCAAAATCCACTACATAAAAATTCTGAAAATATTCTTTAAAATAATTGGATATTCGCAATATTTTCCTATAAAATGAGTATTTGGTTCACTTTCGTGCAGTTCAGTTCAATATGGTCTAATTCAGTTCAGTTTGGTTCAGTTCAATCAACTTCAGTCCAATTCAATTTGGTCACGTGCTATTCAGTATGGTTCATTTTGGTTCGGTCCAACATTCCTCATTCCCGTTGAGTCCAATCCGAGTCAGTTCTTGTCAAATTCAATTTAGCCAACCTTAGTAATGTTTAATCTAGTGCAATTAAGTCTAGTTTCGTCTGATTCAATTAAGCTCAATTTGATTAGTCCAGTTTCATACAGTTCCATGTCTCCCAACTTATTTTTCCTACTTAATATAATTGTTTTAAAATAAATTAATTAGTATCAATATATTTAAAAAAATTTAGTATTAAAAATTAAATTCAGTAGAAATAACTCAAATAAGTCTATAAAAATTCAAATTTAAAAATCCTTTTCTTCTTTCTAATCATGTTCTCTCTCTAGGACTATATCCTAGTTTAAAGATTTTAAAAATCTTCAAGTTATTAAGCTTCAAAATACTTTGTATCTTCGATTTCATTTCTCATTCAAATTTGAAAATCATGAATATCAAATTATATTTTAAACATTGAAAGCTTCTTCATGATTGGAAAGGATCAAGGAAACCTATCGATTCATAATTTTCAACAAATCCATCACTATAGTAACATCCTTTTATACCATCATCTACACCACACTCATGCACTTGTTCATTTCCTATTCAATAACACCAATATAACAAACATGCTTACCACAATCCTTCTTTGCCCTTGATAACCTAGCAACAATGGTCCTGGGTGAAGAACTAGCCAAAATATACAAAAGCCTAAAAATCTCAGACAATGACAAGTCCCCCGAGCAGGAGACAAGCAAAATAGCCTTATTACAAGGGAAAAGATCTTCTTGGTAAAAAGATTCTAAGTCATAAACACAAGTAAGTGGAATCTATGATCTCTACTATGAGTGGGGCCTAGATATGTAGAAATGGAGTTGATAGTTTCAGCATGGGAAAGAATCTTGCAATCTTCCAGTTTTATTACGAAGAATATTGAGAAAGGTGATTGACAACCCTCCGTGGTCTTTCAAGAATTATCTGGTAATTATCAAGGAGACTGATGGAATAAAGCCACTCAATAAAATAAAGTTCACAAAATGCCCTTTCTGAATCCATATCCATTTTGTCCCACCAGTGCTCACCAACATCGACACAAAAAATATTGTGAGCAATAATCTAGGAGGTTTCATTAAAGCGACTTGCAATAAGATAGGTACATATATGCGGGCATTCCTGAAAATCAAAGTGTTATTTTCAGTGGATGAACCTATTCCAAGATTCATGACTTCAAGGATGATAATATTGATAAACATTAAAAATGAACCTATACCAAGAATTCCTGACCTCAAGGATGATAAGTAAAATGCTTATATTTTATTTATAGTTGTGTGTCCACATGGACCACAAAGATAGATTGTTCATAAAAAACACTCATTAAAGAGAAAGATTAATGCCAGTGGGATGGGTACCAAAGCTGCCAAGTTTTGAGAACGACGCACCTCTATCACAACCGGGGCCAAGCAATGTCCAGGAGAAATAAGATAGGCTAAAAAAATAGGATCAGAACCGGAAATTAGAGAAGCTACTCCCAAAATATCTCAAAATACTTCTTCAGATATGCAAGTAAACAATAAAGTTACAAAAAAAACCCCCAATGTGTTTTACAACCAAAAAAGGAGGGAAAAAATGAGGTGTGGGGATCAAAAAAAAGAAGAGAAAGCAGCCCAAAATTGCCCAACTCAGTCGTGACCAAAAGTCTAGCAGGTCTTCCGAATGACAGTCATGCACGTACCGAGAATTATGGCTATGCAATCGTTGGTGATACTTTAACTGCCTAGACCAGTGGCTATACACGCGCATGAGTCTTAGCAAACGCCGAACACACTTCAACAGCCCAAAAAGGTGACCTGCAAGTGCTGGAGTTTCACCAATTGTCAGGAATGACGGCTCTGTACACGCAGGAAACATGCAAAAATCAAAGATGAAATTTAACCTGTTGGCCACAATGATAAATCTGTCACGAGGGTCAAATCTGAGGGTCACTTTTACATTCAAATTCAACAGCCACAACATCAAATCATAGGCGTCAAGTTGGGTGAATTTCATGCCTCCATGGAACCGGTCATTCCAAAATCTAGATTTCAATTCGCCGGGTTCTCACCCTTGCTAATGGTCACTGGATTCCAAACCTTACCAATAGTGAATTCCCAATTCAATGGGAGATTTAATTTGTTCGCACTTAAATCTTAGGGTTTTCTTGACCCCGGAGACTATATCTTCCAGAGAAACAATGATTGAGCGGGAAAGTCTCTTATTGTTAACACCAAAACTCCAAAAAAATCAAGAAAACACAGTCATAACCAAAGGCAAGAGCGATGGAAATAATCCAATCCCTGGTGAACCATCCAATTTGTAGTCTTCGAGACCTGCCACAAAACTTTATTTCGATGTGAAGCATCCTTTTATCACCACTAATTCACCGACCATAGGGTTTGCTCCAACGAGGATTGCTATCAAGATTTGAAGAAAATCCCCAAATAAAAAATACATACATCTACTCTATTGCAATCATGAGAACTGATTCTTCAATTTCAATTGGCCAAAACTTTAATTCTCTTATGCAGGAAGAAGGGGGAAAATGAAAATGGAGATTTTGTTCTCATACTGGGCGCAATGAATGATAATACATAGAAGGAAAATGATGGCACTCACTCACAGAGCCAAAAAGAGAAACTAGTGACTGTGTTTGTGTTTGTGATTGAGTTAAGATTACTCAAAAAAATCTCAGAAAAAACAACAAAAGATGACAATAAAAGGAAGGCGAGCATGGAAGAAATAATTGATCTTGCTGATTTGAAGAAACCAAAAACAACAGAGCAATTTATCTTTCCCCCAAATTAAAATTTTTTCATGGGGAAACCCACATCAAGACCAGAGCCGAAAATTGGAAAGAGGCAATCTCGCAAAAAGAAATGAGTTGCCTTAATTTGAACTGACAAGGGTTGGAAAATCCTCGTGCAGTTAGATATCCAAAGAGTTTAATTAGAAAAGCTCATCCTTGATTTATATTTCTGTCAGGACCTAAGTGTGTTTTTTAATTGTCTAAAATTAAAAAGACCAACTGTATCTCCATGATTTTTTTGTTGATTCACATGGAAATTCAGGCGGTCTAGCACTCTTCTGGAATAAAGATATCAAAATTTCCTTTTTGTCTTATTATTTCATTTTATTCATTTTATTGTAAAAGATCCAATTACATTATGTTCTTGGTGATGCATAGGTATTTACGGAGAACCTAACACATGCAAATAAATTTTTTGAGGCAAAAATATCCAACTCTAAGTTCCACATCATCCCTTGGGTATGCATAGGCTATTTCAATGTAATTCTCACCAAAGTGAAATGGAGAGTGCTAATTGAAGACCGAATTGGAAAATTGAGATCTTCTACTTTAAAAGAGAGTAACCTTCATGGAAAATGATACTCCAAAAATGAATTTACATTGTGTTGAAATTGGAGGCATCCACCTACTGTTCGGGCACAACTAGATAGGGTCGTTGCCATAGTGAGTTAGATCAATCTTCTTTTAGCTTCTCAAGTCAAACATTTATATAGTCACCGTTATGATCATGTGCCTATCCTACTTGAGATATGGAAAAATGAACCAAACAGATCGACCACCTGATATAATGATACTTCTGATTCATACACTGTTGAATGTAATCCCCGAATTATGAAAAATGATTGAAAGGAAAATGGGCAGGATATAAACGCAATTATTAAACATTGTGCTTCAGAGTTACAATTATGGAGTTCTAGATTATGCATGGACAAGGATAAAAACATGGAGCTCTTATCGAATCCAAATCAGATTCTACAGAATGGCAGAATTACAGAAAATTAACATGCTCAAATTTCAAAGCTTAAGTGGGAACTAGAAAATCTCACAGACATTGAAAACACAAAGTGGAGACAGCGTGCAAATCAACATTGCCATTAAAAGGTGATAGGAATACATAATTCTTTCACTTCTTTGAAAACAAAAAGGAAATGACAAAATACTATTCATCGCCTGAAAGATGAAAATGGAATCAGGCATACAGAGAACAATGAGATGGAAAATATTATTCTCTACCATTATCAAAACTTATTTGGTTTAGATAAACCACATATGGAAGATATAGATCATGCAACTTCAGGAATTCAACCACGGGTAACAAATCAGATGAATACAATGTCGTGCATGTCATATACTCTTTATGGGGTCCAAAGGGGGGCTGAAACAAATGACCCTGAATAAAGTACCTGGTCCAAATGGTATGCCACTATCCCTTTTCCAAAAAAATATTGGAAAATAGTAGGCACAAAGGTCATTCACTCAGCACTACAATTTATAAACCTTGAAAAATGATGGATTTTATAAATGACACATCCATGGTTCTAATTCCAGAAGTGAAGAAGCTTACTTGTATATCTCAATTCCGACCAACTAGCCTATGCAATGTCACATATCGAATTATATTGAAATGAATCTCAAATAGGCTCGGGGTATCACAGGTGATATCATATATGACTCACAAAGTGTGTTTGTAATAATCAGGCTCGTATCGGATAATATTTTGGTCACTCCAGAAGCACATCATTATATCAAGGGGAAGACAATTGGAAAAATGAGATACATGTCCATTAAATTAGATATGAGTAAAGTATTCAACATAATAGAGTGATCGTTCCTGATAGAAGTCCTAAAATAAATGGGCCCTAAAAAAGAATTTATTAATCTTATCCATAAATGTATTTTATCAGTTAATTTCTCTTTCACGTTGAATGGAAAATAATTGGAACTATAAAACTGACTAGAGGGATAAGACAGGGTAACCTCTAGGAGAGACTAAGAAAAAAAATGAGTATGGGTATGAGAATAGCTAGCTCAGCACAAGCCCTCTCTCATATTCTTTTGCTAATGATACGTACTATTCAAAGAAGCCATGCTAGAAGATGACATACAATTGAAACAAGTCCTAGTTTTGGGCCAAAGGTTTCGACTATCAAAATCTTCTATATCTTATAGTTCGAATGTGGAAATGGAATCTAAAAATATAATTTTAAGTACTAAGGGTATGACTGAACTGGAAGGACTAGATAAATACTCAGGACTTCCAACAACTTTTGGAAGATCAAAGTTAGCCTTCATGGAAGGAATCAAGACAAAAATTTGGCAAAGATACAAAGTTGAGAGCATAAGCAATTTCGAAATGAGGAAAAGAGAATATGATAAAAGCTTCTTGGCAAGAGATGCCAATATATACTATGCACGTTTCAAAATACAAGAAAATTTTATATATGCCATTCACCAGCTATACGCCAAATATTGGTGGAGAAGTACATATGTGAAAAAAAGAATACAGTGGACCAAATGGAATAGTCTGTGCATGCCAACGATTTTAGGAGGATTGGACTTTAAGGTTCTGAAACATTTTAACCAATCAATGTTGGAGAAGCAAACTTGGAGGCTAATTAAAAATGAACTCAACAATAACTAAGTTGCAAAAGACAAATTACTGTCCAGAATCACATATGTTAGGGGAACACTGGGTTATCATTCTTCGTATGCTTGAAGATTGATTATCGAAGGGAGAAACTGTGTAACAACCTAGATCCACGACAACTTGCTCAAATGCAAATATCGTGTTAGGTTTGGGCGTATTCCCAAGAATCCAACTGTCGAGATTACTTGTATGCAGTAGCGAGCAATTACAGTTTAAGAGGAAGCAAATTTAGAAATTCAAAACCTAACTTAGTATTACAGTGAAAGTCCTTATACAAATATTAAGCAGGGGTTGTAATGAAAATACAAACAAAAGTTCTAAAAGATTCGGTAAGGATCATTTTTACGTTAAATATTTAACATTATTATAACAAAACCTAAACCCAAAAGATTCTAAAAGTCCGTCCAGGATCCTTCCTCAAAAGAAGTTAAGGCAACATTGTACTTCACTCTAACGGCTCAGCTACACCTGTTAGGGTTGTTTAAACTAGGGTAAGCTCTTTGCTTAGTGAGGTTTCACCACCAATATTACCAAGTTAAATTTAGCGATCACATAAAGCAATCAGCCACATAATTTTAGCACATAGTAAAAGGATACATGTATGCCAAGATGCAGCCAATTTCCTATATGGTCACTGTGACTGACGTCAGACATAACTCCTCTAATAGTGCATAAAGGCTATCACGATCTAGAAATCCATACTCGTCAACCACGCTCAATATGTTCAATTACGAGCTTGTATCGAAAAACCATATGGTTGTGCTAGCATAACAAAACTCCACGTGTAGCCGATCTAATCAGACAATCTGGTCTATACAGTTCCCCCCAGATTTCAACCGAACTACAATCACGTTGGGACCCCAAAAAGCATAGACAATTAATCAAGTAGAACATAATCCAAGTTTGACATGGCAAGATAAAGTACAAGTCGATCATCCACATACAATATAAGGTAATTATTTCATATAGTATCACAATAATTAACCATAGTGTGATAAGGTACACATCGTCCTTAATTATTATGAAACCAAATAATATACATGAAAAGAGCATAACATTATTAAGCATTTCATGTAATATATAAAATTATAAACTAACACATTTAAATTTAACAGGAATATAATAATAATTTCAAGAATTAAGTGCTAAAATAACCCTGACTTTAGGCTGAAAGTGCCAATATAACCCTGCAATTTTAGAAAGTGCCAAAATAACATTTGACTCATTTGACTTTTTAGTCAATTGATTTATGACTAGATTTGAAGGAAAAGACAATTTTTCCCTTGAATTTAAAAAAGAGTTAAGTGCTAAAATGACTCTGACTTTAGGCAGAAAGTGTCAATATAACCATGCAATCTCAGAAAG
>JAULKK010011331.1:0-10213 GCA_032355705.1 Rubia peregrina
CGCCACTCACCATCCTCACTACTGCTGTCCTCTCTCCCACACAGTGCCATCCTCACTCATGTCGCTACCCTCACGAGTGAGGATGGTGAGTGTTGTTATGTGTTTCTCCACCATTGTTGATGTGTGTTGCTCCACCGCTATCTCAAATCCACACCGCTCCGGTGCTCCCCAACATCGGTGAATGTTTATTGTGTGTTGCTTCACTGGTGAATGTTGTTGTGTTCATTTTTCATCGGTGAATTTTTTATTTTTATGTTAATGTTTCAGATAGGGGTTTTTCTTCACTAGCTAGAAACCAATCGGTTGTTTATAGCTATTTTTTGGGACCTTAGAAATAGGTTCCAAATTCGGAACCTATATTGGACCCCAAACTCTGGTGGTTTTAGAACCACCTTTGATTATAACCGATCAAAGGCGGAACCAGAAAAGGTTGTTCTAAAGTGACTTCTCTGGTTTGATAGAATCGATTTTAATCACCCTTTCTTCTATTAGTGCACTATTCGATGTTGCCTTCTTCCTCGTCAATCTCACTCCCAATGCTAACACGCCCTCGCTAAAAGAAACAATGCCTTGCGTATGTAGAAACCGTTAGATATGAGAGTGAGGACAATACATCCTGGGGACTCCAGTATGTACACCAATCCCTAGGCCTAGATAGGAAAAGGAGTTGGATTCTCGTGATAACTCTAGGGTTGACATGACTCTAGTCGCTAACCATAACCCTAGTTGCTACAAACTATTATGCTACTCTGTCGGGGTTCGTCGAGGGTTTCCCATTGTTAGGGAAACTATCATCCCTAACATTAATTATTCTTACACAACAAGCCAATTAGGTTAAAAGATAATGATCAGGACGGTACTCCCGGGCTAGCATGCATGCACTCGTCTCCTCGATACATAGAAACCTACAATAGATCTAATCCTAACACTTCCAAGATAACATGACAAGCCTGGCACAATATTACACAACATGGATATATAGGTGCATCATAAAACATGGCATAGCATAAATCTCACAAGAATGTAAAGCATAAATCAAGCACAAATATTCATAAGACATAAAGATAGGGAAATCTAATAATCTCACAAAGTCAACATCTAGTCATGATTACAAATATTTCCCCAAGAAATTAAACTAATGTAGAGACATTGAACTCAATAAAATCATTGGATTTAAAGCCATAGGCAAAACTAGGAAAAATAAATGAAAAGAGGAGACAATCTCCTTTCTCTCTCTACCAACTCTTACATCTAGAAATTAGAATTATTGTCAGACCCGAGAATTTTGCTTCATTTCAAACAAGGAAACTTTTATCAATAATTTCTTTCTTGTTGGATGAATTTAAAAAGATAATATTTTGAGGATTAAATTGTAATAATAGTAAAGGCAAAACGATAGATAAAGAATTTTGGTGAGAGAAGGATTTACTCATGTGATCTGATGCTTCTAATCGAGACCATGACTTTGTCCAAGGCATAGGTTGTTACGTCAAAAAATTGTGTAGATTTTAATTTGAAAATGACTCTTGATTTTCGGCCAGGATAAAAACATGATCAGATAAACTATCCAAGTTCTACTAGTATTCTACCTAATTATATAAGGATCAAAGAGACCTAACCCTAACATTTTCTACACGAGAAACTTCTCTACACCATAAAAAACTGCATAAATACAATAGTGTTGCGATCAATTGAAGAATGTAAGAGCATTGTAGAGAGCATCTAGAGCGAGTTGCTGCTTCCCCATAACGAGAAGGAGGTAAGGCGATTGTTGACACTTTCTGTGTTGGCTCTTGATCCATAGAGAAATACTAAGTTTATTTTTATTCTTTAACAATTCACGATTAGGTTACTAACATAGGAAACTTTGTATGGAATTATGAGTGATATGTGTGCAGGAGTATATTTATTTTTAGTTTGTATTTTAGTTCTACAATCATGTTGTACCCGAGCTATGAGCAAGAAATAGGTAATTAAAATTTAGAGTTAAGTGCTAAAATGACCCTGACTTTAGGCTGACAGTTCTAATATAACCTTGCAATCTCAAAATGCCAAAATAACCTTTAACTGTGTTGACTAAAAAGTCAATGTTTGTTTGGCCTGAATTGGAAAAAAAGACAATTTTACCCGTGACTTTAAAAAATAAAAAATAAAAGGTAAACCCTTCCTCTGATGCTTTCTACAATTCCTCTAGCCGATTAAATGAGTGGATGTCAATTTTTGGGGCTTCAAAAGTGCTTCTGCAAATCAACAGCGTCGCTGCAGTATTTTATGAGTTGGGGGCTTACGGCGAGACAACACGCACTCCCGGTGGGGAGATTTTGGTTCAAGAGGATGGGAAGTGTGCTCTGGAAATCCAACAGAGTTTCAGTTTCTTCCCGCCGTCTCTCTCTAAGGCGCTCAAAGCCCATTCTTCCGTTGCACCCCCGATCCCTGCTGTCTCTCTCTATGTGTGGCGGTTCTGTGATAGTTTTAGGGTTTGGGAGGAGGTGGTAGGGTGTGGCTGTGGGGAGAGGGAGGAGACTCTTGGGTTTCTAACAGTGAAGGAAACGGGGAGAGGGAGGAGGAGGGGGTGGCAGCACTGGGGTGTGGCTGTGGGGAGAGGGAGAAGGCGCTAGGGTTTCTAATATTGAGGGTGATGGGGAGAGGGAGGAAGAGGAGGCGGAGGTGCTGGGGTGTGACTGTGGTGAGAGGAAGGAGGCGCTAGGGATCCTAGTACTGAGGGCAGCGGGGAGAGAAAGAAGGAGGTGGAGGCGGTGGGGATGGGAGGAAGAGGGCTTAGGGTTACAAGAAAGAAGGGAAAGTGGCAGCGAGAGGGAGCATGGAGGCGGAGATGGTAGAGAGGTAGAAGAATGGTGGTGGCGGTGAGGAGGAGAAGAGCTTAGGGTTATGGGAAAGAAGGGAAAGTGATGGTGGGAGGGAGTATGGTAGCGGTGGCAGCGGAGCTTGGCGGTGGTGGTGGCGGTGGATCTTGGCGGCAACCGAAGAAGCAATGAAAGAGCTTGGTGGCGATGGTGGAGCTTGGCATCAACAACCTAATGGCAGCATTAGGTTTTGAGAAAAGAAATTTAGGTTTGTTATAAGGGTATTCTCGTAATTTCATCTTATGGTCATGCTTGAATTCCTTTGGTCAATTCCAGAATTAAGGGTTTTTGTTATATTGGTACAAATTTTATGAAAGTTAGGGTTATATTGACACATACAATGGTTAGTTAGGGTTAAATTGACACTTTTTGAGATTGCAGGGTTATATTGGCACTTTTAGCCAAAATTTAGGGTTATAAATGTAAATACCCTAAATTTTTTGTTTTATGTACCAAATGAAAGATCTTGAAATCTAGTTTCAAATGATATATGATTCAAATTTTCAAGAATTCCGAGTAGGAAGTTATGATTGATTTAGTATTGAGTGGTCAACCAGTAATATGTCTGATTGCAGTGCGTGGTAAGTGAATTGTTTTTAGGTTCAATAGTTTACGTATTTTGGTGTGGGAACTGTCTGATGATAGCTATTGGAGTCTTATTCTAAATTTTTATATTTTATAATTTCTGGAATAATATGTGAAGAGTTATGACTGTTCTTGTGAGGACTGGTCAGTTGTAAATTCATATTTACAGCTCTCTTTATATTGATTTGTTTAATGGGTAAAAGTGTATGGAATTCAAAGTGTAATTTTTTTTATGAAATCTATATGAGTCTAGTTTTTAAGGGTTTAGATTTCATAATTTTCATAATAATATATGATGAGTTATGACTTTTTTTGTGAGTACTGGTCTGTTGTAAATTGATCAGTTTCAGTTCGTTTTATAGTGATTTGTTTAAGGGATAAACATGTATGGACTTCAAAGTATAATTTTTTAATGAAATCTATATGAATCTAGTTTTCAATGGTTTATATTTCATAATTTTTGGAATAACTTGAGATGAGTTATGACTGTTATCGTAAGTACCGGTTAATTTTAAATTAATACTGTCCAGAGATTTATTTAAGAGGTAATGGTGCATGAAATTTAAAGTTTAAACTTTCAAAAGAAGCTATAGAATTATAGTTTTAATGGATTTAAAATTCTTAATTTTTGGGATGATGTGTAAAGAGTTATAATCGTTTTCGTGAGTACTAGTCAGCAGTGAATCCTTCAATTTTAGATCAATTTCCGATTTCCTTGTGCTATGTGAAACTTGAAATAAATTTTAATTAGTTTGTGATACATCATATTCGCAGTTTTCACCGAGACTTATAGTACTTAAGTTGCGAGAAAGGTGAAGGTTTCTACTTTCCCAAAAATTATCAAAACCTTTTTTAAACCAAACCTTTTCAAGAAAACACTTTGAAAACCAAAAGATATTTTACAATCGTTTTAAAACTTATTTATGATGCTTCAAAATAAATTGTTTTAAAGTTGTTTTTTAAAATTATATTACAGAATTCCATTATTTCAAATAAATTACTCGAGCCAATTTTTTGCATTGCATGTGCATATCTTGATCTTGATCGGTACCTGTTAACTATGGGTGTACCTTATTTCCCATAGCTTGAATTTTGCTTGTCTGTTTACCTGTTACTATGGGTGTACTTTATCTCCCATAAACTGAAATGTATTAATGTACTACTTGCCCTGGATCCCAAAACCCTATTGAATAACTGAAACCCTGCGAGTTTGGCATAGGGCTTGATTGCTTGGTTAGGCTTCTTCAGGTTCCGTCGGTTATCTCAAGATATACCATCCTGTGAAAAGTGACGATGGTCTACCTATTGACCTGATGGCCGTTGGCATGTTCGACATGGCATGGAATGATTATAAGGATCCCATTCTAAGACAATGAGTATAACGCCCTGATAACCTCCCATATGACATGTATTCTTTTCTATGTGATTTTACTATCTTGCTAACTTATATACTTCATGGTATTTTTTCATGAGAAATGATTTGTATGTGATATTACTTGTGACTGATCATGCTTACCATTCTTTCCCGCTTACTATTTCAAGTAAATAAAACTATTTTCTTAAAACTGCATGCATGCATAGCATCCTGATTGCATCACAAAAATGGTTGCGAACTTGGAATCATCACCGGCGAAAGCTCACCCCTAATTTTTTTTAAATTAGGTTAAAGCGCAAGGTAAGGTACGGGCGTGACAAATAATGATTGGATGACGCCTGTGGCCCTACACCCTTATTTTTATTTATTTTGTTTGAAGACATATTTTTGGATTATGCAATTAGAATTTATTGTTTAAGTTTTCCTGCTTTTGTTGTAGACAAGAATAATTGTTAAGATTTTATCTTTATAATAAATGTCCCTTGGAATTTTGGGCTAGGGCGTTACAAATGGTATCGGAGCGTAGATTCTAGACCCTAGGAAACATAAACTTTTCCATAAAATACTTAGGATAAATCCCAGAATTCCCGACTACCGTTTATATAGGTTATATTTAAGAAACATGGCACCAACAAAGATCGTTTTCATGTTGTTTCTTTTTAGAGTCGACCCGGGGACTAAGGTGGCTTAATACCCATGAAAAGGAGTAGAAATCCAGCTACTATTAACCCCATTATGTTATGAATTTATTTAAAAATAAATACACATAATTAAGGAACACAATATTCCGAGGGAGGAGGTGCGAGACTTGGATGAACAATTCCTTACCTTTGATACTGATTTGTAAGGACCCTAGTGATAGTTTTAGACTATAGAGCAATTAAAAGCTGAGAAAAAGGCTGTGAAGATTGGCCGAACAGTTAGAGATAGTGAATGAGCCGAATGCAATGGAGGAAAATATTAATAACTCCACTCACCGAATTTTTTGAGTGGTAGATGAACATAGATATATCGTTGAACCATCTATTAACATCATTACTTTGAAACCAATGATAAAAGTGTCGAGGATCTTTGTGAAGGTGATAACTGAAACTTAGTAAATGTAAAAATACTTTCACTTGACATTCTTATTTGACCATATGTTGCCTGTTTTCTTAAACCTTCTAGTAAACTACTTGCCTAAACATGTTGTAAGTAAAATTAATCCCATCAACGATGCACATATTTGTCAAGTAAAGTACTTCTTAAACCTCTGAAGAAGAGGTGGTTATATCTGACCTCTTACCTAAAACTACTTGTTACTAATGTGATAGAAGTATGTCTAAATATTGTGTGAAAGTTCTAAGAACACCTTGAATTTGAAAAGTTCAAGTTTAAAAGAAGCGCTGAATTTTAAAAAATTGTATCTTCGAATCCATTAATCCATTGAGAATAAGCTATATTTATTTGAAAACCTGATATTTAGAACTGCAATGTAGAAAAAAAATATGGACCAATATGGTAAAGAAACGAGTGAGAAAATAGATTTCGAAGTTCTGCAATTTACATGTCCGGTTTACTGCATGCAGTAGTTTGAACCTTACTTTGAAATCAATATCCTATAAACCATAACTTTGAATATGTTAAATCATATACCATTAAAATACTTGTAAAGTAATCTATAGTATACATCCCTGAACCTTAAAAATAAACTAAGAAATAAGTGTGATAGTTGAATTATAACCTGCTCTGTTTTGCGTACAACATGATATTTTATACACATAACTTTGAAATATCATATTTCACTCTCCGTGACTCCTTTTTAGTTAATGTTTATATATTTCTAATCCTGGAAATTTAAGCTATATTTTAACCAAGGATTATTTTTTAAAATTTTGTTGAGAAAACCATTTAAAAAAATTACTGCAAAGTTGCTGCAATTGTTATTCTAAGAATATTGATTTCAAAATTTACATATACTTATTTTTAGAAAACCTATATTTTATGTGTTTAAACTCTACATTAGTTCATCACTTACATATTTGGAATTTTGGAACTTCAAACAATATTTTAACATCAAAAGATAGTTAAATCGCTCAAGAAACCAATGAGAAAAGTGGTCATGAAATGTTTACAATTTTAGGGCATAAGTTCTAAAATATGAAAATATCTTCAAAATTTAGGTTTTGAATTCAATAAGAAATAATTTCCAAATGTTTTTGTATTTTCACGTGTGTTGATCCAACATATTATATGTTTTGATTAACCAATTTTGAAGGACCATCTTTCGAGTTCCAAAATGAGCTGATTTTTATACCTATAAAATCCTTGGGTTTCAAAAATATATTTTTAAGTCAATATGTAGGAAAGCTTACTGATATTTTAATAATAAATTGAAGGTTGAAATTCATGTGTCTTGAGACTTGGGTGCTACTATGCTTAAAAATAAACATGTTAACTTCAAACAACTATAGCAAGTGAAACTTAACTTCATTTTGATTTTTTTACACATTCATAATGTCAAAACCTTGATCTATATTTTAAGCTCAGGAATATGTTTTAAAATTGGTTGAGAATTAGGGACAAATGTGATTATGAAGATACTGCAAAACCTGGATTTTTGAATTTACAAAAATTATATCTTATGAACCATAGTTATGATTTGTTGACCTTTACATGTTTGTGATACTTTGAACAATATTTTTGTATCAAAACAAGGACTAGTTGGATAAATATAACAATAAAAAAACTATTTACGAAGTTTCTGAAATTTGATATGACAATTTGAAAGGCAGATTATCTTTCGAAAAGTATATATTTAATCTTTGGTCCATTTTGAGTGAGTTTTGTATCCTTGAAAATAAGACTAAACTGAAATTTTTATCTATCTTAAGAATCATATATACTTGGAGGACAAGTGATTAGATAGTCCTATGCAATATATGATATTGTAATACAAGTGTCCCCATCATGAAGAATTGGAAAAAAAAATCTTGGGTGATAAAGTGTTTTTGAAGGTACACTTGGGTTATAAAACATGGGAGGAGAGGAATATTGAGTCTGAGATACGTAGGTCCTTTTCCTATTACTCACCGAGTAGGTGAGGTAGCTTACCAATTGGATTTATCTGAAGCCATAGGAGTATTCATTCCATCTTCCATGTTTCTATGCTCAGAAAATACCATCCCGGCCCAAGCCACATAGTCAACTTGAATTTTTCCCCCCAAATTGATGATGTCCTTCGGTATGAAGAGAAACCCGACAGATTTTGGATCGACAAGTGAAAAAGTTGATGACCAAGAAGATAGCCTTACTCAAAGTGTAGTGGAACCATCATGGAGTTAAAGAAGCCAGCTAGGAAGTTGAACAAGAAATGAAGGATTAATGTCCATATTTGTTTAGTAATTAAATAGGAATCATTTCGGGATGAAATTTCCTTAAGGATGGGTGAATATGAGACCCAAAAATTTTCCTTCATTTTAAACAAGGAACCTTTTATCAATAATTTATTTATTATTGGGTGAATTTAGAAATATAATATTTTGAGGATTAAACTGTAATAATAGTAAAGGAAAACGATAGATAAAGAATTTTGGTGAGGGAATGATTTACACAAGTCATCAGAAGCTTCCAATTGAGAACACAACTTAGTCCAAGCCATAGGTTGTCACTTGAAAATATTGTGTATATTTCAATTTTAAAAGGACTCTTGATTCTCGGCCAGGATCAAAACATGATCAGATAAACTAACCAAGTCCTATTAGAGTCTACCTAAATATATAAGGATCAAAGAGACCTAACCCTAACATTTTCCAACGAGAAACCTCTCTGTGCCATAAAAAACCACACAAACACAATACTCCTGTGATCAAGTGACAATGTAAGACTATTGGAGAGCGCCTCTAGAGCGAGTTGTTGTTTCCCCTGAACGAGAAGGAAGCAAGACAATTGTTCAATCTTTCTTCATTGGTTCTTGATCCATAGACGAATTGTAAGTTATTATTCTTCTTAAACAATTCAAGATTAGATTACTAACATAGGAAATTTCATATGAAATTATGAGTGATGTGTGTAGGATTATATATATATAGTTTGGATAAGTTCTACAGTCATCTTGTACTAGGAATATAAAACAAAATAGATAATTAAAATTTATTTTTGATAACTCTAATGAAAGATCTTGAAATCTATTTTCTAATGATATATGATTTGGATTTTAAGAAGGCCGAGTAGGAAGTTATGGTTGATTTAGTACTGAGTGGTCAACTAGTAATATGTCTAATTACACTGCATGTTAAATGAATTGTTTTGAGAGACAATAGTGTATGAATTTCGATGCGTGAACCATTTAATGAAAGATATTGGAGTCTAGTTTCTAAGGGTTTAGATTTCATAATTTTTTGAATAATATGTGATGAGTTATGATTGTTCTTTTGAGTACTGGTCAGTTGTAAATTGATATGTTCAATTCAATTTACATTGATTTTTAAGGGGTAAATGAGTACGGAATTGAATTTGTAAACCGTCTAATGAATACTATATTAGTTTAGTTTTTAAGGGTTTATATTTCATAATTTTCTAAATAATATGTGATTAGTTATGATTGTTCTTGTGAGAAATGGTCAGTTGTGTTTCATTTCGATTTATAGTGATTTTTTTAGGGGTAATATATATATGAAAATCAAAATATAAATTGTCTAATGAAAGCTATATGAATCTAGGTTTTAATGGTTTAAAATTCATAATATTTGGAAATATTTGTGATTAGTTATGACTGTTATCGTGAGTACTGATAAGTTTTAAATTAATCTATTCTAGTCCATGTTATAGCGATTTATATAAGATGTAGTGGTCTATGGAATTTAACGTGTAACCGGTCAAACGATAACTATAGAAGTCTAGTTTTTTAAGGATTTAAAATTTGTAATATTTGGGATGATGTGTAGAGAGTTACGGTCGTTTTCGTGAGTACTAGTTAGCAGTGAATCCTTCAATTTCATATCATTTTTACAATTTCCTTGTGTGAAGTAGAAATTGAAATAAATTTTAATTAATTATTGATGTATCACATTCACAGGTTTCACCGAGAATCAT
The DNA here is from genome assembly GCA_032355705.1 of Rubia peregrina. Taxonomy (NCBI): domain Eukaryota; kingdom Viridiplantae; phylum Streptophyta; class Magnoliopsida; order Gentianales; family Rubiaceae; genus Rubia; species Rubia peregrina. The sequence continues at coordinate 9,898 of JAULKK010011331.1, forward strand.
AGTCCTTAAGTTGCAAGAAAGGTGAGGGTTTCTACCTTTCCCAAAAATTATAAAAATCGTTTTTAAACCAAAAATTTTCTAAACCTTTCAAGAAAACACTTTGAAAACCAAAAGCTATTTTACAATCATTTAAAACTTATTCCCTATTTTTCAATATCAAATATTTTAAAGTTATTTTCTAATTATATTACCAGATTTTGTTATTTCAAATAAATTGCTCGAGCTAGTTTTTTTGCATTGCATATGCATATCTTGATCTTGATTGTTTACTTGTTAACTATTGGTGTACCTTATTTCCCATAGCTTGAATTGTGCT
>JAULKK010011350.1:0-10212 GCA_032355705.1 Rubia peregrina
CTTCGGGCTTATCAAAATACATCCGGACAGTTAATCAACTTTAATAAGAGTGAATACTTTCTCAGTAATAAGGCCTCTCAGGATCATCACACAATCATTAAATCCATTTTAGATATGAAAAGAGGAACAACCCCCTTTACATATCTTGGAGTGCCGATTTTCAATGGAAAAGCTAAGAATGTGTATTTTCAGCCATTAATCGAAAAGATTGAAAGGAGTATTAAAAACTGGAAAAACAGTTGGTTAACACGGGCAGGAAAATTAGTACTAATTAAATCATGTATTTCTGCTTTCCCTACCCACATTTTCTCAGCCTTAAAACCACCCAAACACATCATATCAAGGATAGAAAAAATGGCATCGCCTTTCTTTTGGGGATCTAATTAAACAGGAAATAAGAGAGTTTGGAGGGCCTGGAAGAATCTATGTTATCATTTCGATGAAAATTGCTTGGGTGTTAGAAAAGTTTGACTCATATCATAGATGTTTTTTCTTTGAAGATTTGGGGGAAACTTCAGCTCAACCAAACAATTTGGTCATCTTTAATATGGTCCCTTCCTCCTAGCTACCAAAAAGGTCCACTCTGGAGTAGAATAACCAAAATTACAGAAAAGCTAACTCCTTGTCTAAGGTCCTTGTAGGTAATGAAAATTATAGTTTTTGGGATGCTAATTGGTTAGGATCTGGTCCTTTATTTTATAAATGGCCTGTAGATGTGGAACTACCGTTTCCACATATGTCCCTTAAGGAATTTACGGGTAATTTTTTTGTAGTAATCAACTCTCTGGAGCCTTTTTTGGCTACCAATATCATCTCTCAATTGCAGAACTTCCACCACCACGCCGGAACCCTAACCCGCTGCACGCCCATCGTTCACACCATCCTCACGAAATGGACCCGGCTTAGGCATCCGGTCTGTAGGCGGAATAAGTTTAAGGAGGTGGCGCAAGTGAGGTGAAGGAAATGGAGGGCTCTTACGGGAGCAGAGGAGAGTAATGAGGAAGAAATAGGGACAGCGAAATGGGATGGGAGTGGGGGATAGAAAAGAAAGAAATAGAGGAATTCTTGTTGTTTGGTTAAAAACCAAGGGCATTAGTGTCTTTTGAATTTTTTGGTTTTTTAAAAGTTTTAACAAAAGGGTAAAATTGTCATTTCAATGATTTCAAGTCATTTCTACCGTTCACATTTCGGTAAGTGATTTTCAGGGTTAGTTTTACACTTTCAAATTTTACAAGGTCATTTTCTACACTTTCGTCCAAAACATAAGGTTTTTTTTGTTTTTTTAAACATAAGGTTAAAAATGCACTTTACTAAAAAATCATAAAAAATCATTAGTTTAATTCAACATATCTTTCATTAATTTATTTCACAAACAGGTTTAACATCCTTAGGAATAAATACATTTTATAAAGATAAAAATAATTTTATAAAACTAACATTAATTATAAATAAAATATTAATCAATATATTAAATATATATTCATAATTATACAAATAAATTTTAGCAAAATTATTATTTTTAAATGAAATATTAAAAGTATTATAACTAAGTAGGATGAAAATAATAAAAATTTAAAATTAAGTGAATAATTTATAATTAAATATAAATAATATTTTTATTTTGAATTATATAAAAATAAATTAAAATTTTAATTATTATTTAAAAATTAATATATTTGAAATTATTCTTTTTATTTTAATAAATTATTAAAAATACTACTTTATTACTCCAAATTGCAGATTGTCGTTGCTGCTACCAATGCTGCATGGCTGCGATAATGTTGAAAACAAGCCATACGTTGCCGCCAAATAGCCTCACATAACATGACAAAGATTTCTGCATAGGCGAAATCATTAACAAAGATAAATCTTCGTAATGTCTGACTAGCACTATTGCAAAGAGAAGTCGCCAGTGAGCTTTGTAATCCTGCAAAACTGAATATAGCATTTGCAAAAGCATAGGAGAAGAACAAATGATGGGTAAAAAAAATCACGCTGACAGCAAAGTGGACAAGAACTAGGCATTGTAATGTTGATGAACCTAATCCGAAGATTTTCATAAGTTGGTAAAGTTTGCGCCACGCAAAATGTTGAATGCGTTTAGGAAGTCTCAAATTCCATAATTTCTTCCAAAATGAAGCATCGGAGTGTGAAGGTCTCGTTGAATCATAATTAGAAGCTTGCTCAATCAGGACATAATACATAAAGCGGACAGTAAACTTGCCTGAAGCAGTGAAATGTCATCTCCAAAAATCTGATGTTCGACATGAATCAAGAGTTATGGTCTTCATGATAGAAGCCTCATTCTGATCAAAATAAGCTTGCAATATATGCTCATCCCAGCAACGTGTGTGAGGATTGATTAAATCGGAGACATGAACAAGAGAACTGGGGATACGGTCAGGGTGGCTAATAAAAATAATTCCCATCTCTAGGTAACTATGGATCAGAACAAATGCTTGTATTAGTTCCAGAAGTGATATTTTTCTGACAAATAAGTCACAAAGCATGAATGCCCTTAGAAATGCTACACCATGCCCAAGAAGGTCGAGAACCCAAAGTCAAATGTAAAATAGAAGAAGAGGAGAAATACTTATCTTTATATATGCGAGAGAGCAAAAGAGATGGATTCATGAGAATACGCCAAGCTTGCTTACTCAAAAGAGCAATGTTAAAAATCTCCAAATCAAGAAATCCGAGTCCTCCATTCGACTTTGATCTTGACATTTTAGCCCAAGACATCCATGGGATTTTTTTCTTGTCATTATCGTCTCTCCACCAGAATCTGGTAATCATAGAACATATCTGACGAAGAATGTTGCCCGGAATAATTAAATAACTCATGGTATATGTTGGGATCGCTTTTAGAACCGATTTGATCAAAACTTCCTTTCCTTCCTTTGATAAATGCCTCACTGACCAACCAAATTTTTTATTCCGGGCGCGATCAATCAATTCTTGAAAAACCTCCCTTTTGCTTCGACCATTTTCCGATGGTAAGCCCAGGTATTTCCCATGCGATACAACTTCTAAAATATTGAGAGTGTCGCAAATCTGTCACCTTAATTCTAGTGAAGTGTTGGGGGTGAATAAAATTCATGACTTATCATAATTAACTCTCTGACCAGAAATATTCTCAAATAAAGAGATTTCCCATTGAAGATGAGAAGCTTCTTCCAGAGTAGCTTCTCCAAAAACAAAAGTATCATCAGTGAAACATAGATGGGAGATTCTTGGTCCATACCTTGAAGCGCCCAATCCATGTATCTTACCAGCCCTCAAAAGATCGGTAAGAATTGTCCAGAAAATTTCTAAACAAATGATGAATAAATAAGGTGATAAAGGATCGTCTTGTCGAAGACCTCGTTGTAGCTGTAAATTACCCAATTCCCCACTATTCAAAATGAAAGAAAAAGATACTGTAGAGATGCAACGATCAATAATGTTCATAAATTGAGATGGAAAATCCAACTGCAATAGAGTTAATAAAACAAAGTTGCATTCAATTCGATCAAAAGTTTTACTCATATCCAGTTTCACACTCATATGCCTCTTTAATCCTAGCATTCTGCCCATCATAGTGTCATGAAACTCAAGTGCTATCAGAACATTATCAGTAAACAACCGGCTATGAACAAAATCAGATTGAGAATAGGAAATAATGTTAGCAATGATCAAGCGGATTCTATTCCCCACCACATTTGAAACAATCCTGTAAATTACGCTTCAAAGGCTTATTGGGCAAAATTGGGTGAGTACATCCGGGTGGGCGACTTTGGGTATAAGAACAATATGAGTAAAGTTTATAGAGGGATCGAAAGTACCATAATTAAGGAAGTGACGAGAAAAAGCAGTAACATCTTGCTTAATAGCCTTCCAAAACTTCTGATAAAACATAAGGCTCGTACCATTCGGACCAGGTGATTTAAAAGAGTGCATCTGATTTACCAAGCGTGGAATTTCCTCCCCAGTATATGGTAGGATAAGATGATTACTTTCCTCCAAGGAAATCCTTCCAGGAATTCTACTAAGGACTTGTGACATTAAAGTAGTAGAAGGATCCGAAGATGAGAAAAAACCACCAAAATAATCCGAGATTATCCTTTGCATAGCGGGTTCGGTTTCATGCAAATTACCAGTAACATCATGAAGCCCAGCAATATGATTTGTATGTCGGCGCTGAGAAGCATAACGATGGAAAAATAAGGTATTTATGTCACCTTCTTTATACCAATGTTGTTTAGCCCTTTGATGCCATTTAATATTTTCAGCATCCTGAAGCATTTCATACTCATGCCTTAAAGAAATAAGTTGTTGCTGAACTGAACTTGTTATGATCCCATGTTCCAGTCGTGTTATGATTGTTTTCAACTTCTGCAAACAGCGATGCATAATTAGAAATGCTTGCCTACTCCAATCTAGTAAACTGATCGAGCAATGTTCCAATTTTTCAGTAAACTTTTCTCCACTACTCTTCCAACTCTCCTCAATCAATTTGGCACAATAAGAAGATTTGATCCAATGAGCTTCAAATCAAAATCGCCACTTTCATCGTCTTGAACAATAAGAGTTAGAATTTTTGTGTTGTAGCTGGACAAGGATGCTCATGTGATCCGTAAATACCATGGGGATTAATGAAACCGTCGACCAAGGAAAGGAATCCAATAGTTGTTGATTGCAAGTAGCTCTATCCAGCCTCCCTAGTTGAATATTAGGATCCCTGATTAATTTGTGCCAAGTATAGACTCCCAGAACAGCCCATATCAAAGAGATCACATTGATTCAAAGCCTCTCAAAAACAAAAAAAAATTGCCAATCCGCACGTAGACCACTGCCTTGAAATTCTTATTGAGAGGGGACCTCATTGAAATCACACAAACATAACCATGGAATACTTTCACCAGTAGCAAAAAAAAAATAAAAATTCCCAACCTACACGCTAATGAGAAACTTGCGGTTCATCGTAGAAACCTGTCACCCGATTCTTTTGATCATGGAAAGTGGTGTGCACATCAATATGTCTAACAGAGTAAAATTTAAATCCACCGATGAATGTTAGTTTCATAACATAACAAGCCCACCAGATTGACCTTGTGAACCAACTACGACACCATAGAAATTTAACTATGCCTTCAAAGAATCAATGAATGCAGCAGATGATTTGGTTTCACATAGAAAAAATATAGAGGGCTCCTTTAAGTGCACTAATGTGTGCAATTCATGAACTGCTCGGGCTCGGCCTAATCTGCGGCAGTTCCACTTAGGAGATTAATAATGATGGGCAGGATTAGTCTACGACACCGGGCGCTGCCTTGGAGGATGTAGCAGAAGAAGCATTAAGACAAGAAACATCCATCCTCCTAGATTTCTTATCTTTAAGTGAAGAAACAGGTTATCCTTCAGCCACGGTGGAAATTTGCGCTTTAAGTCTGTAGTAGACAACCGAGATAAAGAACTGGAACGGGGAACCCGTTTAAAAGTCCTCAAAAGTTTGCGAGTTGCGGGCGAGGTCGTTATAGGTACTGAAACCAATTCATGAAGTGTTAATTCCAATTATAAAATTGATGATGGTATGATCTAGTCAGTGCAATATTGATCCCATTAGCTCAAAAAGTTTATTGGACCCAAGGAAAGCGTAATTCAATAAGTCCAAGCAATTTGTTAGATCTTTGGGTCTATTTCAGCCTATTAAAAATATTGGGTACCATTAACCCTACTGGTTGTATATTAGGGTCATAAATAGGTATAAATACAAGGTACGTATACACTTTACAATCATTCTCTACTTTTGTACTGTATTTAGATAGTCTTTACTGACTTAGGCATAAGAGCTTTTTCCCTGGGACTTCCCGGGATTTTTTTTGTGTGCAGATTGCGACTAAGGAGCTCAGAGGTACTGTTTGGTTGGATTCGAGACGCATCAATTGGCACGCCTGGTTGGACTCGATAGGTCAACTTTGAGATTCTTGGTTTATGTCAACTTCTACGGCTACACGAATGAGTGAGAGGTTGAGATTGAAGGGAACATGAGCTGGTGACGAGATGCAATCCCCGTACGCGAGAAGGAACGAGATGGTTAATCCTTCAACGTCGCAGAATGTTGAATGAGAATGGTTGCGCGTTTCGACAGTTGAGCCTGGGATAGTGCAAGCCTTGATTATTGAACATGAGAAGGAACATCTTTCAGGTGGATTCCAACTGGAACCTTTCGAGCCCCTCGAGCCAATGTGACAGGGTCTTCAAGGTATCGGAGGATAATATGAAGCATGGGGTTGGAAACATAGGTCTTGTGCAAAACGCGCATGTTGGTTCACATAGTGAGAGAAATAGACGCTTTACAAAATTTTCTGGCGACCCTCCATCGAGACTTATGAACGGACTATCCAAGCAAATCGAGACATGACAGCGATGACAACAGCTGGTTCACATCTGGATTTGGCACGCAAATACTAGTGGCAGCAGGATATCCGGTTATTCTTCCTTTGGTGCCTACATGTATCTAAAGGGGTGTGACACCTTCACCAGCTATAAATATTGCCAGTGAAGCCGGTGTCTCAATCTATGTTAGCATTTCCTTATCCAAGATATTTCAACCATGACCTCAACCCTCATTCCAACATCATTTTCGGGGGATGGTGTTTTCAATGCCCTCTGTGATGCCAATAGTCCCAATGACTGTTTTTCCGAAAGCTGAAGTTGCATCTGGAATGGTGCCTTCCATGGAGATTCAGGGGTGTAGTAGTGCGGGACTGCAAAATATCATCATTAGCCGGGGATCTTGTGACCTTTATGGGCAGCTTCCCCAGCATTCGAGAGCCATGGAGTCATGGGCACATCTTGGTTAATTACATGGGTTCTCAACCCATGTATCATGTGCCAACATGAGACCTTCTCGCATATTATAAGATTACAAAATAAAAGTGTAATTTCTTATTTTTAAATGGATATACTCCCTCCGTTCTAGTTTATATTACACACCAATCATTATTACATTATTTAAGAAACATATTTGACCGTTAATATGTGTACCTACGTATAATAACGACAAATAAAAAGTTGATATTTAAAAACTAGTTGTTACGAGATCACATACGATAATATTGTTGCTCATATATCTAGTCAAATATACGGCAAAATATTGATAGAGAATAATGTCAAAAGAACAAGTGGGTCATTTAATCTGGGACGGAGGGAGTAGTTAAAGCGTTAATATAAGTTTAATCCGATCGAAATGTGTGCATAGTCAATCGGTTATGCTCAGATCACGACAGTAAGGACTTCCACAGCGGCACTTGAACGCTTCAATCGGATGATCACGGTCGTTGAAATCAATTTTATAATCCTGAAATTATAATTTATATTAAAAGGAGGATACAGCGAATTGGATTAAAACAACAAAAAACTATTTCAATAAATTTACCTGGAGAAAATATAAGGCATACATATTTGACACTCGTCATATAAAAAAATGCAAGAACGTGTACTAATGAAAAAGACGAAATGACTCTAAAATCAAATTGTGAAATAAATCAGAACTTCAAAGGATCCATATCATTATACATGATCTGAACATGTAGAAAACAACAGTACAAACAAGGTTAGAAAGAGCGACTAATATACAGATCAACATTATGCTTTCGAGCATAATGAATTTTGAAGGCTAGCGATAACTGTTATTTAGTTTATCAGTTCATCAATTGTATATTACTACTTATATATTATATGAAATTTAGGATCAAACGTGTCTTGAAAAAAAATGGTAAAAAGTGTGTCAAATTCTTTTGAATGAAGGGAGTACAGTAAGAAGAAAGTTATTGGATAATAATGGAATCTTTTCGGAACAGGAATAACACAATGTAGGAACAAATCAATGGGAACCAAAAAAACAAAAGAATGCGGGAACCAAATAGGGAGGACAAAGAAAGCATGTTATATGCCAATATAAAACAGGCATTTACTAAAACTAATGCAATGAAATCTTACGTACACTCATTCCTTCCGTCCTATCAGTTTTGGCCACTTAATTTTTTAAAGTTAAATTTAGTAAATTTTGATCAAATTAATATATACTCCATTTGTCCCACTATAAATTGCTTATTTACTATTTCAAGTTCTTCAATGAACATGTTTGACAGTAAATATTTCTAATTACTTATAATATTGTTGCATAAATTATTGAAATTTAAAAAATATATGTTAAGATGAAGCTAATAAGATCTCGCATGATATTTTTACTATAGATAGATTAATTTGCATTTACAGTCAAAGTTTACAAAATTTGACTCCCAATAGGCAATTAGGCAATTCATAGTGGGACGGGGAGTATATGATAAAAATATCATATGAGATATTGTTATATTCGTGTTAACATCTATTTTTTAAATATCAATTTTTATGCAATAGCTAGAGATATTAACGGTCAAGTCTCAAAGATAACCATTAAAGATCGTGAAAAAGTAAAGTGGTCAATAGTAGTGTGAGGAATAGTAGTGTGAGGGAGGGAGTAGTGCAGAAATATAGAACTTACCTACTCCGTACTACATACATATCACTTCAAATTTTGAATACTCCATACTAATATGTCTTTATTAATTATTAAGAGTTATTTTCAATTCACATTCGTCAGTGTAGTTGAAAGTACTCTCACATCTAACATTTCGCTCTCCCACATGATAATATCACTCTTGTCTCACACCTAAGTTCTGCAGATGACACTGTCTACTTCGTACGAGGAAACAGAGAGAGCATTGCCACTCTAATCCATTTATCTCCACAATGTAAGCAGGTTGATATCATCCTAAGCCTCCGATTATCTACCGACTCTATTCGGATAATACTAGGCATACCTCATTTCACTAAAACTGCAGGATCAACCCAACCATTAAAAGAAACTACCAAGTCTTGTGAGCTGGATCAAACACTAGAGTGCCACAAACTTGACTCGGACAGCTCTTACATCGTAATGAGCCGCACCATGTACGGATAATACGGGACAATGTTGTAATAATATCTCTCTGATATAGTTAGAATACCTTATCCCCTATTCCTTGGTCCAAAGGTGGAGATAGAAATTGATAATATGGCTCTAGCCAAGGTGGAAAACCACCAACAGCTAGAAAGCACCACAGACGCTGCTACCACGCCACCTACGACAGAGATGGAATTCCTGCAATCTATAGACTTCATCGTACAACTCACATACGGAGAAAGGCTGACCTAATGGGGAAGGACACCACAAAGAAGTACACACATTTCTCACTAGACATTACCGCATATTGCAAAAGGTTTGGTGGCACTAGAACCATGCTCTATGCCTACATTTGAATGGTCAAAAATACATGTTAGGAATTTTCTTCTCGCTCAACTGGCTCTATGCTAAGAAGAGCCTCCAAGGGACCTCTCAGTTACTTATCTGATACTATCTTTATGTTTCGGTCCATGAACAAAGGAACTGAAGCTCTGCCCTCCCTGTCACCCTAACGGCTCACCAGAGGCCGCCACCTTTCCTAGAAGAATTGCAGGAGACACAAAATCCCTCCATGCACATACAGTCGACACTAAACCTGGGATCATAGTCCTCTTTCGACTACAAAGGACCCTCTTGACTCTAGGGGAAAAGCACATAGACTATTTGCTATTACAACATCCCTTTCAGGAACAAGTAGATTCTACTTTGTGGGATGTTAAACAGTTCCATGTTCTTCCAGGAGGATGGTATAAATGCCAAGTTAGAACTTAGAAATGTTCAAGAGGCATATGAATCAAATAATTTGCCACCAATAAAGTATTAAAATAGAATGATATTCTAGTATATACTCACACACATATATGTATGCAAGCAAGAGTAGAATACATGTAAGATATTGAATTTAAAAGTTCTGCGTATTTAGGGTCTATTGCATGGAAGAAAATAAGGGTGTGTTTGGCAGAGTTGTGCTTATAAGCAAAGCTGGCTTATTTTGAAAGTAGGGGAGACCAACTTCTGCCGCTTTTAAAATAAGCGGTTCTATAACACTTTACCAAACACTAAAAAGTGCTTAGCTTATAAGCAAAACAACATATAAGCTCTGTCAAACACAGTCTAAGACCAAATTTATAAGAATAGCACACATGGGTAGATCCCATAATCACAGACAGCATAATGCAACAAGAAGACATCAATATAACGTACATACCCATGTTAGTTCTTCCAAAGCATCCACTTTTCGTTTA
>JAULKK010011361.1:0-20066 GCA_032355705.1 Rubia peregrina
TCCTTGTAGGAATCAATTATATCCTTAATTAGGATTGGACCACGCGTCCCTTTATGGGCCTTGAGTTGGACTTTAGATGATACCCTAAGCTCGAAGCTCGTGGGCCTCGAAGTGTCGTGGCCCAGGTATCATCATTAACTATATTTTAATGTGAAACACACCATGTTAAACACCTAATGTTAAACACACCATGTTTATCTGGAGCTCGTATACTGTAAAATATTCACATTTTAAACACTAATTGTTAAATAAACCATGTTTACTTGGTTCTCATGACTCATAGAAATCATATTGTGACAGATGAAATGTATAATGATAGATAGTCAGATCAATTAATCATTTGAGTCAAAATGTACATGTGATGTCGCATATTTGTCTATTTAAATGATTGATTAAAGAAGATAACTACAATGTCATATTTAAATATGAATGTGCAACGTCACACATTCTTCACATAAGGTGAAGTGTGAATTACTTCCAAGCAACGATTCTTTAAACAAGGGGTGGAAAATAAATGTGTAAACCCTGGAACCCTAATCTTTATGAACAATTCGAAATAAACAACATAGAACACCTAATTCACACAAGATATTGAAAGAAAAATTCATATTTCCTTCTTTGTGTGATAAAGGTGAAAAATGAAGAAAAGTGAGACACCTAAATGAATGAAGTGGCTATGGATTGGAGTGGATGAGATTGAATGACGAACTCCTCTCCAACACCTCTATTTATAGGTGAACCAAGCAAGTTCTAAAATGTTTTTCCATCTCCCTAACAACCATAGTAAATGCTAGGAGCCTTCTAGAAGGTAGTCTATATTCTTCGCTCATCATCCTAGAAACATCATCACTCTTACATCAATGGAGAGTTCTAAAATTATGAGAAAACCCAACACATATGCATAACAATTTCTATGAAAAAACAAAATTGAAAGAAATAGAAAGTCCTTGAAAATTTATATAAGAAGAGGTCTTTTTGAAGCCATAGACCAAAATTCATGATATTAGATTGCATTGAGCCGAAAAAGGCGCAGCCGGAGTTCAACAAGGGTAAAAATGAAAGGCGTCGACAACCTACGCGAGCCGGCCAAAACAATTGACCGGCCGGCATGAGGTAAGCTAGCCAGCACGAGGCTATCTCCTAGCATGGCCCGTGCCAGGGGTGGCAGCACGGGTCATGCTACACCCATTTTGTACGAATTGATTAGCACTTACCGGCCCGAGTCATCTAAATCATTTCATAGGCTAAGTATGGACACGGACCACACCATTTCACACGGTCTATATCATTTCAAGTCTAAATTACAAAGATCAGCCTACGGGGTGCAAAGAACGACATGAACCGCGCCTTGCAACTATTTAAACAATTTTCTATTTGACAGTTCACGCCAAACGACATGGGGTGCACGATCATATGTTTGAAACAGGGCACTAGCCGATGGCCTGTGTTGGTCGACACAACAATGCCAGCACAAGGTAACATAGCCAGTGTCAGACCGGCCAGCCAACGTCAGCACGAGGCTACACGGGCCGTACCAAGGCATGCAACCTGTGTCATCACGAAGCTAACTGGCTGGCACTACCCGTGCCATTTTCCAATAGCTTTGTTAATTGCAGCGGTAGGGTTTTTTTACCTCTTTTGGGCCTTTTTCATGGCCAATTCCCTACTACTGTATATACTAACCTATATCTACTAGCATTTAAGTTTAGACTCATTTTAGACTCTTAAGATTAGAGAAAAGGGAGAAAGAAACTCTTCATTCTCTCTAAAACATTTTCTCTTCTTCTCTTTATATTTTCTTTTGCCTAAAAAGGCATTAAATCCAATGAAATATTTGCATTCAATGCTTAGAGAGTAGTTAATTAACTTGGGATTTGTATTTTTATTCATGATTTAGTGTTCATTTTGTGAGATTCCTTAGATATACTTATTTCTATCTGTTTATGATTATTATGATGGCTTGTTCTTCATGTTCTTATTAATTGCATGATTGTCACAATAAGAATGGAACACACCATAGTCTACTTTCATGTTGGTTCAATTATTGATAAACCTCTGGGAAACATAGATATGCTTGGGGTATTGATAGTTCGGGACCGTATGGTTGCTTGCATGTGGGTCACAGAGTCAATGTTACGATCGACCAATCACTAGTCTTAGCTGGAAAATTGGCCCGAAAGGTTATGAATAGATATATCATTAGTAGCAAACTAGGATTAGCGTTACACAACCCTAGGGCCATCGATAAGGTGCTTCACCCCCTGCCTCTGTAGTCCTATGGGGAAGCATTCATGGTGTAGTGTCAGGACGTAATCTTATAGGGGAGATTCAGATTTGTATAGAAGGCTGGGCCATTTTTGCACTCCCATAATTACAGAGGCAGTGTCGATGGAAGATTACATGTTCACCCTATGTGATAGGTATGGGGAAGTTATGGCCATCGATCACACTACGTGTCATAAACACTAGAATAGGCTTGTACATCTTTTAGGATCAAGAAAACATCGATCATGTTACACAAATAATCCCCAAGTGCTAGTTCAGAGTCCCCTCTCATTTTAATTAGTGGATATACCTAGATTTATTAGCAATGCCAGGTGGGGGCCAGGAGGGGGCGGGTCAAATTTTGGCACCGTTACCAGAGATGTTAGTCTACAGGTCTAGTTGTTAACTTGCATAGCTTGTCATTTGAGTAGTTAGTGTCTTTTTTGTGGGTATTTGTTGTTCAGCCTTTGTGATAGTGATAGTGTACTTCTAATCCTTATCCTGGAGTTTCTTCTGCTTGGACATTGTTTGGCTCCTAGTTTATGGTACATACCCGTGCCACAAACTTAGGGACTTTACACTATCCAATGGAGTATGCAGGATGTCGGAGAAGAAGAATGAGGAGAGTTAGAGTGGGATTTTCGCAATAACCGACTTTTGTAGTTGATGACTTCTAAGTTGGAGAACCAACCCCTATGTATTGTCTTCCCACCCTTTCCACTGAATGTGACTTGTGGGCTCAAGAGCGACATGATCCAGCTTTTTCCAACTTTCTATGGAACTGCTGGTGCATATCCAAATAAGAACTTGTTAGAGTTTCATCTAGTTTGCACCAATATGAAGCTGCTGGAGGTTTCGGAAGAAGACCACAACTTGAGGTCATTTCCCTTCTCGCTGCGGATGCGGCCAAGGATTGGTTATACTATTTTTTGACCGCTTGCTTCAGCTCCTAGATGGACATGAAATGGAGATTCCTCGAGAAATACTTTTAGCCTTCCAAATGTGCAGGTCTAAAGAATCATCTCTCCAATATATACTAGTTCGCATATGAATCCCTTTACGAGTATTGGGAAAGATTCAAGAGGCTATTGATGAGTTGTCCATATAATCCATTCAAGAAGGGTGATTTGGTATACAACTTCTTTGAGGGGCTATGTGATGATGACATGAGAATGGTGAATGTCGATTGCAACGGTTTTATCACCAACAATTGTTTGAAAGATGCAATGGCACTATTCGAACAAATGGCCAATGGAACAAGGAATTTTGGTACTAGATCTCGAGTAATGATAATGTATGAGCTGGCTCAATCTCCCAAGCTAGAAGAACAAGTCTAAGAACTGGCTTCTATGATGAAGGAATTCATAAAGGAGAGATTTCACCAAGTCAAGGTTTGTGGTATTTGTTATCTCAATCATCACAATGACACTTGTCCACGAATGGTGGAAGACATGGAAGGGGTGAAGGTGTTGGACTTCAATGGTGGAAATAGGCAAAAATTTGGTAGGGGGCAACAACGATAAGAGTTCTATGGGAACCAAGAAGGTGAAAGGCAAGACCCATACACGAATACCTTCAACCCTAACTTTCGTTGGCACGAGGAGAATCAAGTTCATGTGTACAATCGAGGCTGGCAAGCTCTACCTAGACCCCATCCAAGGGACGAAAGGCCTTCCAACAACAATGCCTCCTCTACGAGCCGGATAGAAAAGAGGCCTTGGAGTTTATTTCCCAATTAACTAAGAAATAACAAGTTTTTACGGAGCGCACAAGGTTTGATATTAAAGATCTCAGAACTAGGTTTTTTAAAGCATAAAATCCTTGAAATCTAAGCCGAATAACTCGCTACCTTGGTGAGCCGACTTGAGGCCAAAGAGTCCAACGAGCTCCCTTCCCAACTGGAGATCAATCCTAGAAACGTGAGCACATGGAAGGTAAGAAGTGAGAATGAGGTGTGTGATCCTGAGATGGAAATCTTTCAAGAAGACTACTTAACTGCGGAAAGAAACAAGACCAACTTGGAGGAGCGAGAAATGGCTGTAGAGGAGGATCCTGTCAAAGACCTTTTTATACTCGAGGCAAGGGTGAACCCTCCACCACCTTTCCCTAGTGCACTTAGGGAAAGGCCAAAGGTGGCAACCAACGATGAACACATTCGTAAGATCTTCGAGAAGGTTGAGATTAGCGTTCCACTTTTGGATATGATTGAGTATATTCCTTCTTATGCTAAATTCTTGAAAGCTACTAGCACTAAGAAGAGGAAAAACTAATTAGGAAGGTAGGAAAATTGAAAATAGGGAGAATGACTACTCTAAATCATAGGAACTTGCCTAAGAAATGTGATGATCCCAGTATGTTTTCAATTTATATCTCCTTAGGTGAAAATTTGATGAAGATTTTTATGATTGACTTAGGAGAATATATTAATATGATCCCTTCTAGCCTATATGAAAACCTAGACATAGGGTAATTGTCCAATTAGCCGATAACTTCAAAGTAGCCCTCAAGGTTTAGTTAAGGATTGGTATATAACTAGCCCATGAGCTAGAGGCTAGAGACCTTTAAGCCTAGCCCAATGCTTAACCACGAATATATAAAGATAGAATACACAATATTCAACCCAATGTTCATGTCATCCACAAACTGACAAAGGAGGAACCATGTCAAAGAAGACTCAACAATGAACCAAGAAAGATGGAATCACGACCAAGACCATGATCTGAAATCCTATTAATGAAGTTCTCCAACTACAATTGGCTATAAATACAAGGAGAGCAACACTGGCTTGGGGAAGGGAACTAAAATGAGAAATACTAGTTCTCTGAAGAAAAGTATTGGCTAGATCGTTAGAGCTTTTTTCCTGGAATCACTTCTGGGATTATTTTTTCCAGGCTCACATTGATTACAAGGTGAACATCAACCTTTTTTATGGTCTGGAATATGACATTATTGGTACCTTCTGTGGGGATGGAAACATTTTCTTTTGAAGTCCCTTAACCCTTTCAGGCAAAAATATGGTTTGCACCGGAAATGAAAGAAGCTAAAATCATACGCAACAAGAAAAAAGGGTTTAACAAGAATATGCATCCTAGTCAAAATCAAGAATATGTTCCTACTAAGGAACTGGAACACAACAGAGAAGACACGGATGACGATGAAGAAGAAGCTGAATCTCCTAATGCAAATCAGGAGAATGAGAGAAGAGTTGTCATAGCCTTCTTCGAAGTGATCAGGGAACATTTTTATAACCAGTTCCTAGTGAAGATAAAGCCAAAATCCTCAAAGAAAAATAAAAAAGGTAAGTCAAAGGCATGACAGCCTTAATTACGAAGAGGGGCTGATAGATATTGTAGCACATGGTGATATGGACCGGTCATCGTTAGCACATCATCTTCTAGATTTTAAAATACCAAAGAATTTCAAGCTACCATTCCATGTTAAAATATATGATGGGACAAAAGACTCCAAGGAATTCTTACATTCCTATCACAACAGTATGTGATTTTTCGATGCGGATATTGAGCTGGTCTACAAAGGTTTTCCTATTTTCTTATCAGGGACGGTGATTACATGGTATGATGATCTACCAAGTGGAAGTATTCATTCATGAGCACAGTTATTATAACTATTTTTGGGGCACTTCTATCAGAAGCAAAGGTTTACCAAAATAATAGCGGACTTAAACAACATAGCTCAGCGAAGTGATGAAAGCCTTGCAAATTTACCATAGCAGGTTTGTTACCGAAAGTTTACAAGTTTGTGATCTATCTTTTCAATTGTTGTTAGGCACAATAAAGAGTGGTATGACATCAAGGGAATTATACAAGGAACTCACAAAAAACATGTATGAAAACCATAGAGAATTGCAGAAAATTATGTACAAATGAAGAAGTCAATAACCGCAAGATAGAGTGTGAATGAGGCCAAAAAAGAATAATGGTTTATCCACAAAAGGGATTTGTTAAAAAAGGAAAGGGAAATATCTCTTTCAAAGGAAAAGATCAGGGGCACAAATGACACCTTTTCTAGAAACTCCTTTAAAGAAGTCAAGAAAGGAGATTTGGCAGACGAACATAGAGTGGTTTCGCGAACATATGCCTTTGATAGCGCCACCAGAGAAGTGATCTAAAGAGTACTATTGCACCTTCCACAAAGACCATGGGCATGACATCAAATACTGGATGGATTTAAGAAGAAAAATAGAGGAGAATTTAAAATAGGAAATTTGAGCCAAAAAAGAAAGGAATATGGAGGAAATCGATATAGAAAAGACAATGAGGTGGGAAACTCCATGGAAAAAAACCAGGGCACAGCGAATACGCGGAGGAGGAATAAAATAATAACAGCGGCGGTGGATTGTGAAGAGGACCAGACTAATGATGTCCTAGAAAAAGTAATCATATCAATCTATGGATCGATCTAAGCCCTGTCTAATAATACCTGGAAAGCCAAAGCCATATACTCTCCACCACAAGAGCCTGTTGATAAGAGACTCCATTCTGATGAGACAATAAAATTTAGTGAAGAGGATACGGTTACCAATGCTTCGCCTAAAAATGATCTGATGGTTATTTTTGTTAAAATTGGAAATGCCACAGTCCATGGGATATTTGTAGACGATGGGAGCGCAACTGAAATATTTTTCATCGATTGCTTTGACAAATTGGTATTCATGCAAACTAATTTGAAGAAGTCTACATCTCTTTGGTAGGCTTTACAGGATAAGCAGAGACACCTTTGGGTAACATACAACTGCTGCTTGTTACCATAAGTGAGAGTGACAAAAATTGCACTATCATGTGCGACATTGTCGTAATAAATGCACAAAGCCCATTTAATTTCATCATTTGTAGGCCATGGATAAATACGATAAAGGTGATATGGTTCAAATATCACTTAGTGATGAAGTTTCCAACTCTAGCAAGAACCACAACGATAAAGGGAAATCACAAAATATCCAGGCAATGCATGGTTATCGCAATGAAAGTAAGAAGAAACACTTAACAGGAAAAAAATGGTCAGCACCATCTCGAATACTTAAGCAATTGGAACCTCACTGGATCTCGCAGAAAAAACTGAAGTTGTCATTTTGGATGATGAAGACACTTCAAAGTTTATCAAGATAAGAAAATTTCTTCCAATTGAGGTGAAAGATATCCTATGAAGCACAAAGGTACGTTCGCATGGACTGTACTAACGTGGGAGGAGTCAATCCATAAATTTCTACCTACTCGCTAAACATCGATAAGTCAATCAAACTGGTTAAGCAAAGGAAAGAAGCTTAGCTAGCGACAGATATAAAGCAATCAAATATGAATTCAGATCATTGCTTCATGCCGGAATTTTGAAGGAAGTGATTTGCCCAAAGTGGTTAGCTAATCTGGTGATGGTAAAAAAGGTGGATGCGAGATGGAGGATGTTTATAGACTTCGCAAATCTAAACAAGGCATGCCCAAAAGATTTCTATTACCTAAAATTGACCAGCTGGTGGAAGCGATATCGAAATAAAAAGTCTTAGAATTCTTGGACACGTACAGGGGATATCACCAAATACTAATGCACCCAGAAGATGCGGAAAAAACATCTGTCATAACAAGTTTAGAGCATTTTGCTATGTGAAGATGTCATTTTGACAAGAGAATGCTGGAGCAACATATCAACAAGTAGTCGACACTGCATTTCATAATCAAATTGGACAAAATGTTGAAGCACCTGATGATGATATGGTGATTAAAAGCAAGATGGCGTGTCAATTTGCACAAGATTTGAAGGAGACCCTAGATACGCTAAGTGTGATTGGTGTGAAACTTTACCCGAAGAAATGCATAATCGAAGTTGGCGCATGAAAATTTTGAGGGTATAGACTGTCTTCTAAAAGAATTGAAGCCAATCCAAAGTAGGTACAAGCAATAGTCAATCTCCTCCAAACTGCGAACAATCAAAGAAGTACAGGTGTTGATGGGTTCGCTGGTAGCACTTGGCAGGTTTGTCTCCAAAGCTTTGGAAGAATACTTCCCACCGTTCGACATCCTCAAAAGGAAAATAATTTCACATGGAATAAAGATAGTTAGAAAGCATATGAATAGTTGAAAGAACAACTTAAAGAGTTGATAGCACTGAAGTCACCAATACCAAGAGAGACACTATACTTGTACTTGGAAATTTTGACAAAAGCAGTGAGTTTGGTCTTGGTGCGCCAAGAAGGGAAAATAGGTTCCAGTATACTACATCAGTAGGATACTGTAAGTGTAAAATCTCGTACTTATCCAATGAAAGGTTAACTCTCGCATTAGTCTACTCAGCAAGAAGACTGCCAAGTTATTTTCTAAGTCATAGCATAGTTTTGTAAACTGACTACCCAATCAAGAACATTCTGAGCAAGCCAGAATAATCTAGCAGAATGATTAAATTGGCTCTTGAATTGGGACAATACGAGAATTAGTTTTAGCCGCGAACTGTAACAAAAGCGCAAGCCTTAGCAAATTTCATTGTAGAAATGACAAGCGCATGCACAAGAGGTAAGTACACTAGATAATCACATAATAAACAAAAGAAATTCAAAGTGGAAAGATATCGCATGGAAACTATTCGTTGATGAAGCGTCTAGTAAAGAAGGCTGCAGTGAAGGATGACTAATGGTAAATCCAGAAGAGGGGGTGCACAAATATGCACTTCATTTCGATTTCTCACTCACCAACAATGAAGCCGAATACAAAGCACTAATCCGCGGGTTAGACCTGACGATCAGGATGAAGGTAAAAAGCGTTAAGTGCTTTACCGACTCGCAGATAGTATTACAGTAAGTGCATGGAAATTATGAGGTATGAGAGGAATAGTTGATATAATATTTAACAATATTTTACCATCTTATAAGCCAACTAGAATACTTCGACAGTCAACACGTACCAAGGAGTTAAAATACAAGGTTAATACTATAAATAAACTAGCAATTTTTTGTTTTGATTTCTTGCAAGAGAAAAATGATGTAAATGTTCAAGTGATACCAGTCAGAAGTACAGCCACAAAAACCGTGTCAACACTCCAGACAGAGGAAACGAACTGGATGACACCGTTAAAAGAATACTTTGAAATGGGAAATTGCCAAAATAAAAAGTACTGGATAGAAAATTGGAATCCTAAATTTTTTAAAAAAATTACCCATGGATAAAGTGTGTGGAACCAGCCCAAGAAGGTGCAATGATTAAAGATGTTCATGAAGAATTGTGCAGGTTGCATCAAGGGACTCAAAGAATCGCGAAAAAGATAATTCGCGCAGGATATACTGGCGAACCATGTTCAACTATGCGCACAACTTTGTGGTGAAGTGCCGAAGCTTCCAAATTAACGCATCGGTATCACATTAGCCACAACAAACTTTAACAGGTATATATATGGAGCTTGGCCATTTGACAAATGGGAAATTTACTTAGTGGGACCATTCCCCAAAGGAGTTGGTAATGCAAGGTTTCTAATTGTCACAATCAATTACTTCACAAAGTGAATTGAAGCAAAGCCATTAAGTATAGTCATTGAAGGAGTAACAAGAAAGTTTGTTTGGCAGAACATAATTTCCCGTTTTGGTGTGCCCCAAACCATCATCACTAATAATGGTACACAGTTCAAAAGTGAGACCTTTACTAAATGGTGCTCAAAGTTAGGGATTATGTAGAAATTCACGTTTGTAGCTCATCCTTACGCTAATGACCAAGGGGAGGTAACTAACAAAACGATTGTACAAGGAATCCTAAAAAGATTGAAAGGGAACCAAACTGGTTGGTTGATGAAATACCTAACACAATGTGGTCGTACAGGACAACAGTGCGAGAACCAACTAGGGAAACACCATACAACCTTGTTTATGGCAATGAGGCAGTCATGCCAGTTGAAATTGGGAACTCAAGCTTTAGAGTGGAAAATACAATGAAGGCGATAAACCCGAAAAGATGAGATTGGATTTGGATGAACTTGAGGAGAAAAGACAACACACAATGATCACAGAGGCAAAGTATAAGGCGAAGATGGCCCGAACATATAATGATAAAGTTAAGAAGAAATAATGAAAGTTGGGATCTCGTACTGTGGAAGAACGAGGCAAGTCAAGGATAAGAAAGGGGAAAGCTATACCCAAGATGGGAAGACCCATAGAAGGCAACAAAGGAACACCGATCTAATTGCTACGAGTTGGAAATATTTGATGGCAGCAATGTCCCCAATACTTGGCATGTGATCAACCTAAGGAGGTTCTATGTTTAGCTCCTTAATAGTAGACAGGCAGGAAAAAAATCAGTTATATAGGATCCACGATATCATCATTGGCGGCGTTTTTGTTGTTTGCATTATTGGTTGGTTTCCATTGCGATATGATCGCCACATGATATCAGAAAGCGTCTTTATGAAAAATCCATAGTAACATCAACAAAAAATGGCCAACTATGGCATATCGTAAAGAAAATAAAATATCAGCTCTTCCAATCGCGACCAAGTAAGTTCGCACAATAAAAAATTTACAATCTCAATTTTGAAAGCTATAGATCTTGAAAAAAAGAAAAATATGCTTACATAAACAGCAACAAAAGCAAGCAATAAATCTTGCAGCTTCGCACAACACAAAGTCAAAATTTTGCAAGCTATAGATCTTGCAATGAGGGAAAATAGGCCTACAAAATCTGCAACAAAAAAACAAGCAATAGATCTTGAAGCTTCACACAATAAAGATTTATAATCAAAATTTTGCAAGCTATAGCTCTTGTAAAATGGCCCATGTGCCTACATAAAGCATAGGCAAAAGCAAGCAATAGATCTTGCTGCTTCGCACAATAAATTATTACAACCTCAACTTTGCAAGCTATACATCTTGCAAATGGAACAACAAAAATAAAAATGCAAAAGCATTGAAAATATATAATTAAACTTTCTATAAGAAGAAAATTCAACCAATCCAAAAGCCTAAGAAAATACACGTATAATACTTAACATTTGAAAAATCAAATTATAACATCTAAGAAAAGAGGATTATCAATGACTTGATACACGAGATGACCCACCAAAGGAAGAACCAACATTGGGATGGGATTGTTCAGCCTGATGTTTCTCAAACACAATATGATCATACCACTATTTCATGTTCAAGCATGCAGGATGTTGTGTTTGACCGCTTTGTTCCATACGATCAAGATACTTTGCGTAATACACCTTAAAATAAGTAATTGGGCTGAACTCCTCGCGGTCCAGTTGCATACTCATAACGTCAATAGTTTCTTGATAGCTCATGTTCGTATCCTCCAGGCTGCGTACCTCCTCCTATAATCGATCAATATGTGACCGAACATAATCTGATAAATTAATTATCTCTTTTCCAATATTCATATTAAATCCCTACGACTAGTGAACCATGAGATGATCATGAAATGGCCTGGAATTTATCTTTGTACTCATCGCAAGCTTATTCAAGCTGATGCACACATGAGTCAAGGTGGCCACACTCAGCACGAAGAAGTTTTTTACTGTTCAAATGAGTATTCACGGAGAACTATTCATCAAACTTACTCTGCCAACCTACAGATGAAGTAGAGAGAGGATCACACTCATCCTGTTTCTTCTTGAGCTTTTCCAACAATTGGTCAATGCGAGAACAATACTTATCAATAATCAAGATCGTTTGATGAGACTTGTGTGCCTTATTTTTAGCAAAATTCTTTGCCTTTTCTTGTTGTTAAATCATTTTGACTAAGCTCAACTGCTATCGCTGAATAAGGTTATTTTGTTCAGCGCAGAATACTTTCAACTCCCAAATGTAGTCTTTTGATTCTTTTATAGACTTCTTCCATCTAAGCTCCAGATCGCTGATGTTGAGTGGCATATACTTGATACGGATACCAACCGATAATGCCTATGTATGGACCCAACTAGGAAGGTTGAACGAACACAAGTAAACACCAACAGACTCAAGATCAACTAAGCTATGACCAATAACATTTTTGAGGTATTCAATGTTGTAACTTTAGGTACAAATTTGCTACAAGAGCAAATTTGCTGCAAATTTGTAACCTTAGGAGATGAAGATGCTGAAGAGGTAGAGATGTCCCATCCAAGGCATAACGGAATAGATTCCAAAACCGAATAACCAGTGCTAGAAAACCTATATCCAGAAAGTAGCTCAAGATATCCCTTGGATAGGGACTTGGTAGCCTCAACCAGCATAATAGGGTAAAAAGAATTGGAGGACACAAACTAAAGAGGATGCTGAAAATGAACACTAGATTCCAATGAGTCCAAAAGTTTTAAAAACTTATTGTCGACCAAAATGTCAAAACTCTGCATACAAATAAATACGAAGTGAAAGTACAAAATTAGAATTGATGTACCAAATTGAGACCCAAAATACATAGTGCAGACATACATCAAAGTACCATTATATGTTACAAATAAAAATGATTGTAAAGTTAGCCTTAACACTAAGATCAATTAACATTAGAAGGAGCAGAATTCGTTTGTAGAATAATGAGAGCATACTCTTCTTTGTTTGCATTCTGAGCTTGAGCCTCCATGGTTTCCTCCATCTCTGGATTAGAAGATGACTTAGAATATGGAGAAACAAATTGAAGGCAGGCAAGGTAATCAACTTGGCAACTTCACCGCTAGAGGGAAAATAGGAAAGATCAGTGAGATGTAATAGTTGGGCATAAGGATGTCAACCATCAGAAATCCTACGAATAAACCCATAATTAAGTGTAGACTTCTGCTACTCCAGTACTGCCTCAGATTTAGCCAGTGGAGGTAATTTCTTCTCCTTCATTGTAGGATTTAGCTATCCCAATTCCACTAAGGCTTTGCAATAATCAATGTTATAAGCCAAACAAGAAACCTCTTCAAATAAATTGAAGAAGGACTTCAGTTTGAAGAGCCGGTCAGCAAGAAATTGGGGTTAGCCAGGTGAAGCAGGACCATTAGTTTGTATCTCCTCCAACTCAGAACGAAGCCTATTGTCTTCTTCTTCAGCGGGATGGGCACGCTTCTTAGCAGCTTCAAGGGAGACCTTCATAGCCTCGCACTACTTCTCCCTATCCTTGCACTTTTCCAAGAGCAAACCGTCTTCCTTGGAAAATTCAGCAAATAACTTAGTTATATGCTAAAGACTTTCACAAACCTCATAACATTTCCAAAAAATGCACAAGAAAATATGACAGTTAGACATCGAAATAAGGGAATAAAAACAAATATCATTTTAAAGATCCTAGCAACCATACCTTAGCCATCGCTTCATGTAAAGGGACTTTAGAGAGAGTAGCAGGAATAGTTCCTTTTTATTGGCAAGTTATTATTTTACAGTGGAGGCTTTGAACGGGACTGGCCAGTGCGCCCCCTCTTCCCGGGGGGCCTAAGATAGTTGATGAACCACCAAATTGCTCATTTCTCCTTCTTCTTCTAGAAGCATAAATAGCGTGATCAATGGCTACCTCTCCCCCTTCAGGGGCTCTAACCTTAGTAGACACTATTTGAAAATTTGTGTTGGTAGTGTTCTCTTAAGAGGCATTATTAGCAATGGCATCATTTGGCAGGACGAGTGTAGTCTCCATCTCTTTATTTTCGTCATCAGAAATAAATGATCTGTCAACAGTACACCCAGGAAGATCCATATCCGTTATACAGTATATAGCAAAAGTAAGACAAACACACGAAACAATAAAATAGTGATAATAATAAGAGATAAGAGTAAATAACACATGGTGAAATGATAAGATAACAGCAAACAAACACCTTCGCTCTCAGAATTAGCATGGCGAAGGCATATCGAATGTTTGTTGAGTCTTAATACAACCTCAAAGTTAGCAGTACGTCGAAACCCAACCTTAGGACATTTGGATTTGGGAAAATTATAATTCCAAAGGGAAGGGTCTATTCTTACTCATTACCTAGTTTTACGTTAAAAAAATTTAACGTCATACACCATAATTATTAGGAAATTCACTAATAAGCTGAGCAGAAGGAATTATGGGATAAAAGGTGAATTCGTCAGATGAATTTTTCACCTTGGAAAGTTGATACAGACTACAGAATAAGTCAATTGAAAAGGGGATTTGGGCTTGCTCACACACATGGTAGAAAACCACAATTATTGAGATTCCCTTAGGATGAAACTGAGATAATGGAACTTGATAACATGAAAGTAAATCGATCATGTACTGAGATAGAGGAAAAGTGAGTCCAAATTTGAGATTATCTAAATAACAAGAGATATAGCAAGTAGGATGAGTGTGAACACTCTCAGAGTTATCAGGAGCTCTAAGTTCAATTGAAAAAAAGAAAGGAAAAATATTTTTTTAATATTCTAAGTGGTAATCGAAAAGAATGCTACTGACAGCAGAAGAATCGGTGGGATGGTCGGAATCCTCTGTGGAGTTAACATCTTCAACTTGGACATCCTTTACGTAAGGTTCAGCAACACTAGGGCTAGATATTTAGGCAAAGATAATTCCTAAGATTCAGATGAACAACCTATCAATTAGAATAACATAATGCAGGGGGTATATTCCAGTAAAAACCAAAAATAGGAACACAAAATACACGCCGGAAGAGACAATCGGAGGACTTCCAGACTGAAATTGAGAAACTAAATTATTAGGGTGGAGACACTGCACAAATTTTCAATTATAAGTATGGTTTCAGAAAGGGAGAGAGGATTAAGGACAAGAGAAACTTATGGGTTGGCAGAGAACGATGATTAACTTTAACAATAAAGAAGACAGGAAGAAGATGAATAATTTAGAAGCTTAAAAGACTAATAAAGCACAGATTTTTATTTAAGACATCCAAAAGTTAAGAGAAATTAAATTAGCCAGAAAAACAATGATGAATGTCTCACAAAAAGGTAAGTTACCTTTTCCAGAATACGAGAAAATGAAGGTATATGAGTAGGTGTAATAAGCTGAATAATGACGGATTTAAGTTATCAAAATCGAAACAGTTATAAGGGAAGAAAACATAACGGTGGAAGAGAAAATCTCGAACAGTACAACAAATAAAAAGGAGAAATCTATGCTCAGAGAGACAAGATCGCAACAGCTATAAGTCTACCAGAATTCCTACATTTTCAAATTTCAAATTCAAATTTCAAAAGTTAGGCAACTCAACAAATTCGGAAGTGCAGCCAAGAAGCATACAACACTACACAAAGATAGTTGAAGTACCTATGATAACGAACACATTCAGTTTATAGAATATATAGAATAAATAGAATAACAGTTTGCACACATTATGAAAGCACAGTCATTGCTTCGTGTTATATTAACTTCATAGCTGGGGATGGGGGGCTTATGGTGTATACCTAGCCTATGAGTTAGAGGCTACTGGCCTTTAGGCTCAGCCTAATGTTCAACCACAAATAGACAAGGATAGAATACATAATGTCCAGCCCGATTTTCATGTCAACCAGGACCTGGCAAAGGTGGAACCATGTCCAAGAGAACTTGGCTATGAACCGAGAAAGATGGAATCACGACCAAGACTTAGCCACGAACTGAGATTATAGTAACCATGATGAAACCCACTATCTTAAACCCTAGTAATGTGGGTCCCCGACTACAATCAGCTATAAATATAAGGAGAGAAACACTGGCTCATGGAAGGGAACTAAACTAAGAAATACAAGTTCTCTGAAGAAAAGTATTGACTTGATCGTCAGAAGTCTTTATCCCAGAATCACTTCCAGGATCTTTTTTATATGCTCACATTAATGTAAAAGGTGAACATCAATCATTTTTCCTGGCCAGGAATACGACATCAAGGACGTAATGGTTAGAGTAGGCAGTTTAGTGTTTCCAGAGGACTTCTATGTCCTTGACATAGTGCACGATGGTGGTGCGCTCTCAATTTTATTGGGGAGACCTCTTCTTAAACATCAAGGACTAAGATAGGTGTTCATTTGGGGACACTAACCCTAGAGGATGACATTGATAAGTTGGTATTTGATATCTATAATTCTAAGCATGATTAACCTATTCCATAACTTTGTGTGATGAACTTTCTCAATGTGAAAATCCTTGCATGATTGATGATGTTGATTGCCTAGATGAGATTATTATAGATAATGAGAATGATTGGCTAAATGATATTTTTCATGATAATGAAAGTGATGAAAGAAATCCTACCTTGCACTTCAATTGTGATGATCATGTTGATGAGTCTTATGATTTGCATGATGTTAGTGATGACATGTCTATCATGGATTTTTTTTCTATGCTCATTAACATGCAGCAGTTAGTAGACAGTGACGAGGACGTATAACATCCTTGACCACCTCCTAAACCCAAGGAAATAGCTAAGGACCCGATATTGGTTAGGTATGGATATTCACTCTCTATGGCGAGTAAAGAGCTTAAAGGTAAGGAGGGAACTTTGTGGAGACCTCTCCACAAGGATGTCATCATGGGTGGAGTTGCCGATGGAGACTGAGAAGACCCAAAGGTAGGTTTTTTTTATTGAAATGCATGAAAAAATAAGTCATGAGGACGACATTAAAAATATGGTGCTCTTTCTTGCTTTTTTTTTATAGCTTTTAGTAGATTATTTTGTATGCTTTTTGTGTGTGACAAAGGATTTTGGGATGAAATTCATGTTTGTGTGTGACAACGGATGTTGGGATTAAATTCATGTTGATTGATAAATTTTGAGTTCGAGTCTCGTGTTTTGTAGTTGGAAGGAAATAAGACTTGTTGGGCGACAGTTTTTTTTTTTAAAGGGAGGAACTAGGGAAAATGGCCATGTTCACTGGAAGTCTCGTACCAGAGCCACTCAAAATGAGGCTTGCCTCGTGTCAGGTCCCCCTCTCTACAAATGCAGCCTCATGTCAGGACATCTCAACACGAGGCTGCACGTGTCACTGCCTCGTGTGGAGCTATAGTTGGGTCAAAAATATAGATTTTCAAAAAATTGAAATTCCTAGCCAAAACATACATTTTTGGCCCATTAATTCTGAAAATATTTGTCCATTCAATAGCAACACAGCATGTTTAAGGTCCACAAAAGCGAACAAAGAAATTAAATAATTTTGCAAGTGTGTGAATGTGTGTGTGAGGGCATTGTTCACCTGGAAACTCTGATTGACATGCTTAATAAAAACTTGCAGCGAAAATTTGGAAAAGATTCTACGATATCTGATATGAACCTTCCAATGTTATTATCAGGTGCACCACATTCTTCCTGGGATGAAAAAGAGCCATGTATCAGAAAAAGCAATTTTGTGTAGGCTCCGAAAGATAGAATATGAAACCATGGTGGCTTCCATCCCCTCCAGATAACCAGGCAGTTTATCAACCAACCATTTTGGTCTAAAGAAGATCAACTACATGGTAGCAAAAAATGGTGTTAAATAACTCAAAAAATCATTCTACTACAACACCAACTTCCAGAAGCAAGATCACATTGAACTATTCAGACTAAAAGGGCATTTGAAAACAATTGCTGAAAGTTTGAAAGCCTCTGCCACGTTAACTTGATGGCAAAGGTTAACATGGATATGCAAATTGCTTCACATTCCACAAACTGATAGAACAATAACATGAAACAAAAAAATTGGAATGAATTTTCACTTTTGAAGCTCGTCTAAATAAATCTAGACATAGTAACCGCCAATATCAGCATCAAAGTGAGTTGAGCTAATTTAGAGATGCATCATGATCAACTATGAAGAGAAAGGGCCGTGCACTTTATAAGACAACAGCATTCTGTCTTCCAATGCTAACCACCTTGTTTTTCTTCAGGTTCAGAGCTACACAAGTAATGAGGAAACCCGAATATGTACAGGTAATCTTATATGCGTTAAGTGAGAAGGAAGAATGTGAAAAAACTAATGTAGTAAGATGAAAAATCCTTTCCTGGGACTACTTCATGGAGGTGTCAACATTAAAAATTTCATGCATCGGCGTCTAAGTTCACAGATAACATCAAATATCTTAGTTTAATATCTACCAGAAATCAAGTAAATGTGGCACATAAGAAGAGGATTACATCGCATGAACCAAATAATTCTAAAGTCTTATTATGAATGATCATCGCTTCTCAATAAGCTCAATATCATTGTCTCAAAAAATACCAAATCCATGTGTGATCATTGCACAGGAACCCCGATTACTAACTGCCTTAGGTAAACATAATTAGAGTTCACTTCAATATCAAACTAAAAATGATTTTAGTGTCGTTCAGAAAGCATAACCCAATACCTTAAGAGCATCGACAATGGTATCTCCTTAAACTCACTTTTCTTAATAAGAAGCATTCCTTATTTAAGGAGTACCATTGTGGAGTTTTAAGTACCACTCCTTAATAAGGAGTTGCTACCTCTTTTTTGTGCAAATACAACTAATCAATGAATGCAATTTAACATGGCTTTTTTATATTTTTAATTGATTATAATTTAAAATTAAAAGAATTGTCTTAGAAGTGCTCCTTAAAATCCAATACCATTATTGGTAGTTTATTCTTACCTAGTTTTTATCTAAATTCATGATGTGGCAGTTAAGAAGTGATCTTTAAGTCCACTACCATTGTGGATGCTCTAAGAGCAAATGCAACAACCAATCCAGGTAAAATGATGTCACCAAATCCGATAATGTTGCAGCCACCCCAATAGTTAGACATCTAAGGGATTTTAAGAAGCATCAAAATACCCTAAGGGGTATGAGGAGAAACTTATAACTATCATCACACTCTCATGAAACCTGTTAGAATAAGTCAAGTATCTGATTGATTTGATTTGATTCTAAATAGAGTTGCTGACTAGACTAGAGTGATATTATAACTAGTCTTCCTTTTGTACTCTATTTATTCTTTCCAGTAATACATTATTCTTCTTGGGAAATTTACTCTTTCATGGTATCAGAGCAGCCACTGGATGGTCTGAACCATTAGAGCAGACAGAACAGGGTGTCGTAGTCAATGAGCCAGGAGAACTAGAAATCAAAGTGACAACCCGAGTAGGATGAGATGCCACAGTGAAAGAAGTAGGGATATATGCTGATGTATCGGTTGTATCCCAAAAAATAGAAAAATCTAGGGAGGATTGAGGTATTGGAGCAGAACCAGTGGAATAAGGGAAAAACGTGTCGTCAAACCGAGCATGTCTAGTGACAAATACCTTTCCAGACGTAGGATCCAAACATCGATATCCCTTGTATTGGGAGTCGTACCCAAGAAAGATACAAGGAAAACTATGAGGGGCGAGTTTGTGAGCTGCATATGGACAAAGATAAGGGTACACACAACAACCAAATGCATGGAAGTTCGTGTATATAGGAACTTGGCCATTAATAACTTCATATGGTGATCTTCCGCTAAGAACATGAGTGGAGCTGATTTATTGTAAAAAAAAAAGCTGCAGCAAATGCTTGAGTCCAGTGAGAGAAAGGAACATGAGAGTGGTATAACATAGACAAGCCCATCTCAGCAATGTGGTGGTGCTTGCACTCAGCCCGACCATTCTGCTCAGGAGTATACGGGAAAGAAATATGATGGTAAATACCCTTTGTCTGAAAGTGAGAGCGTAAACGACCATTTATGAATTCAGTCCCCCCCATCACTCTGAAACACCTTAATTGTGGAAGAGAACTGGTTCTCTACAAAAGCCTCAAAATTGCGATAAACATCCCAAAAATCATATTTGGCACAGTGGGTAAAACCACGAGAGTGGGGAATAATCATCGAGAAAAGAGCATAGTAGGAGAATCCATCGGCAGATAAAATTGGAGAGGGCCCCCCATAAGTCACAGTGAACTAGATCAAGTACCCTAGCAGCACGTTTATCATTT
>JAULKK010011362.1:0-10212 GCA_032355705.1 Rubia peregrina
AGGTGTTGACAAGTTCTCCACAACATGTGGTTAATGCATAAAAATAGGATGATTAGTCGATGATCAAAGGATAACTATAAATGTAAACCAATTGTGCCCAAGACTCATTTTCATCTTTATTCCGTCTTTTGTATTAGTGTGATCGTATTTGCATTGTCATCTATAATTTTTTTGTTAATTTAGTAGTTTAAAGTAGTCGTAGTGTTTTCTAAAATCCAAACCCCCCCCTCTTTATTTGCTTTTATGTATACGTTTATAGCTATATCTAGGCCTATATCCACCCTTGTATGTGTAAACGCTTAAGAGTATCCCTCTTCTCCGTGGACGACTCCGGCTTGCCACTATTTACTTTCTAGTAGTTAGCCACAATTAGGGCTATAAATACTATTTTGAGAGGTACGACGATGACCTCCAAATTTTGGTGCCGCTGCAGGAGGTCTCAAGAATGGTATGGGAAGAAGTATTTATGTAAGTGAATGGACTGCCTGAGGTAGGAAGAGTAGTTAGATCTCCAGAGTTTAAAAAGGTATTTAATTCTGCGATCATATTGGGCTCATGTTTGGAAGGGTCAAGGTATTCTGATTCATCCTCTATAACAATGAAATCCCCTATAAGCATGATTGGTAGGTTCTTGAAGTTCAGCAGGATCTGCAGAACTTAGCTTTTACCTTTTGTGAATGTTTTGCATACACAAATGCAAAATACTATGACATTTGTTAAATTACACACTAAATTTAAAATAAAAAATATTAAATTTTTTATCTATTCACATTCAAATACAATTTATTGCTTGTTTTAACTTTTAAAATAATATACTTAAATTTTGTTAAAAATTAAAACATTTAAGGTGGAAAATACAGTCGTTGTCCATAAGTTTATGGACAAACCGCCTTTCTTGAGAATTTCTCCAAAATTAAATGAATTAATTCAGCTTTAAAGTTACACAAAGTCTTCTTTTACACTGACTATCCATTAGATGGATCATTTTATAATGGATAAAGTGGATTTATGCCCCCCAGTTCCTTATTTAGTGCACCTATACCCAATTTTTTTGAAACTGCACACATACCCCCCTCCACTTGTTTTTCGAAAGTGTACACATACTCTCTTATGTTTTTCAGGAGTGCACATATACCCCTATACCCAGATATCAACGTTTAAAAAACTAAGAGGTATATATGCACTAAACAAGGAATAAGAGAATATAAGCACTTTCAAAAAACTGAAGGGTATATGTGCACTAAATAAGAATCTGAGGGGTATAAATGCACTTTGCTCTTTTATAATTAATATGACTAATGAAAAAGTATTGTGCAAGACCAATGATTAATGTGCAATAAAATGAAGTTTAATTGGAGATGAAGTTCGAAATATAATTAGAGAAAGTTTGGGAGAAGAAGGAGAGATCTAGGAGTAAATACCATTTTTTGGGGTGATGGACATATATAATTGGGGAATTAATGATTCCGAGTCATAAGAATCTGGAAGGTCAAGATATGGGTTGGAAAAATTCACAAATCAGTTTTTCCCCAAATTCGCACGATGAGTGAGTTTTTACTTCCAAACTTGATGTTTCATTTTCAGTACTTAATGTTTCATTTTCAGTACTTGATGTTTTAACCAAATCTTGCGATGTTTTTTAGAATCCATCTTTCAATAAAATCATGTCTTTTAAAGTTAAATATTGATTTTTTTATTGTAAATATTGTGCTTGCATTTTAAATATTTGATATTCTATACATGTTGACACTATGTAGAGATATTTTATTTTCTTAAATTTTAAATATTTTTATTTTGATTGATGTGTTAGTTCTTCATCCGTTCTTTTAAATATTGATATTGATGTCTGTTTCTTTCTGAATATTATATTCTTATTTAGTATATCCATGATGTTTTAATCGCTTAAATGATTTTTTAATTTATAGTATTGATGTTTAATTTTTTAGATTTTTGCATTCCATTTTGATGTTTTAACTTTAAAATGTATTTTAGTGTTTTTATTTGATGTTTTAACTCCCTTATTTTGATGTTTTAATAATTAAACTATCTTCGAAATGCGCACCTTTTATTACTGGCATTGATGTTTCATTTACCGTGTTTGATGTTTCATTTACCGTACTTGATGTTTCAATGAAACCTTGTGATGTTATGCTAGAAGTCTTTTCAATTCTTTTTCTACTAAAATCATGTGTTTAAATTTAAATCTTGATCTTTCAATGTAAATTTTGTGTTTGCATTTTAAATATTGACAGTATAAACATTTTGACACTAGTTTGTGATATGTTACACTTTATATTTCTGTTTTAAACTTATACTGTGATTTAAATTGATGTGTTTGATTTTCAGCCGGTCATTTTAAACATTACAATTGGTGTTTCTTTTTCTGAATATTATATTTCATATTTAATTTTTTACTTGCGTGAATTGATTTTTTTTTAAAGAAAATTTACTATCAATGTGTTGTTATTTTCGATATTAGTGACACGTTTTATTGTGTAATTTGATGTTTAAAATTGATACATGTATTTTTTTGAACTTTTTTGTTGATGTTTAAATAATTTACACAATTTAATTTGTTGATATTTAAATAATATATGTTTTAGTGTGTTTATGTTCTGATAATTTTAATTTAATGTGTATTTTAATTTTTCAATTGATGTTTAGTTTTTTTATGAGTATTTAGTCTGATTTTTAACCATTATGTTTTGTATATTTAATGTGTTTATATGATGTTTGAAGTACTATAATTGATGTGTATTTATTTAATGCGTTAACAATTATAATTTGATGTGCATTTTAGTATTTTTATTTGATATTTTCTATTTTAATATAGTATAGTTTTATTGCTTTTATTTGATGTTTAAATATTTTAGTATGATGATTTAGCTTTTAATTTTATTTTTTATTCTTAAATATTAATTTGTCATTGGAGTTAAAATT
The DNA here is from genome assembly GCA_032355705.1 of Rubia peregrina. Taxonomy (NCBI): domain Eukaryota; kingdom Viridiplantae; phylum Streptophyta; class Magnoliopsida; order Gentianales; family Rubiaceae; genus Rubia; species Rubia peregrina. The sequence continues at coordinate 2,941 of JAULKK010011362.1, forward strand.
AAATACTCCATCCATCTAGCCAAATCTGCACACTAACTAATTTGACAATCAAAGTCGCCAAACTTTGACCACATATTTAAATAGATATATGAACATAATATTAATGTATGGAATATTGTTAGATTCGTCGTAACATGTAATTACTAAGTATTAATTTTTTATGTGTCATTATTACCCGTAGTTATAAATATTTACAGTCAAACGTGTTTCTTGGAGATCGTAAAAAAGATTCTGTGAAAATTCCCCTAGGACGGAGTGAGTATATTTTATTGAAAATGTAGTTAGAATAAAGAATTAATGAGCTGAATGGTAGGGTTAGGCCAGAAGATGGTCCACAATTTTATATCCAAAATTTAAAGTTTCCGAGATAGATCAGATTGCCATCTTCCTTAATCCAAAATTCCAAATATAGCAGACACTGTTGACGATGGCGGACGGTGTTGCACTAAGAGCATCTCCAATGCACAGGGAGTGTCCCTTATTTATAGGAGACACATGGTAATCTTTTATTAACTCTTTCATTCACCTTCCATCTTATGTCATATTAAAAACAATTGACTACTGATTTCTTCTCCAGTCCAACCTTCAGATGGATAACTATTCTTTTAATGTGTGCATTCTTTAAAACAACCAAACGCCTCTTTCCTGGAAAAAATTTCTACAGCAGATTAACCTCAAGTAGAATCTCAAGGTAAATAATGCTTTGATGATTTCAATCTCGGATTATACATGTTCTGTAGATTTTATATGTTAAGTAGGGAACATTCGTGTGATGATTTCGGTTTCATATGTTAATTTTCTTCTCTGATCGTTCGTGATTCATATGTGGTTTTGGTGATGGAAAATATGATTTCGGTAAGACAGTTCTTCTCCGATCATTCGTTTTAAAGTTGGATATAATTCAATGCATGGAAAATTCATCATTGGAATAATATAAGGCTATATATAGTGATTTTGGTTAAAGATGTACATAATATTGTTGTTATACAACCAAAATCTTTTGATTAAGGTTGTACTGCAGTTTTAATAATCAATGTTTGATACTTGATAATGTACTCTCTCTTATACGTTAACTTTGGTAGTAAAGTTGTGTATATAATCAATGCTTATTCTTATGATAATAATTTATCTACATGTATTGAAATGTCTTCAAATTTTGAATCAGAATCAGAGTCATATAGTTTGAGCAATGAATCAATGTCTATTCCAAAAAGGTTGTTTGACGAGTAATGGGAATGTGATGATACAGTTTCTACAAAAAAAAATTGGATGCAATCAATTTCTATTATGGTTCTTGCCTCGGTTTCAATGATGTTTGTGGATAGAAAACGATCACATGGAGGCTCTGCTCATGGATGACGTTGTATAAAGTGTGAAAGACATGAGAGTCATGTGGTAATCATGAATGATTATTTTTAAGGGAGAGGATTCCATATACACACTTGAAAAAAAATCATCGTTTTCGAATGGATGTAGAATTATTTAAATGTATTCTACATGTAATTGAGAATCATGATCAATATTTTGACCATAAAATTGATGCATTTGGCACGTGTGAGATAAGTTCTTTACAAAAAAATGTGGTAGCTTTGCGGATGCTTGCATATGGTTGTGCTGCAGATCAACTTGATGAATATGTTCATATTGGCGAAAGTAGCGCAATTGAAAGCCTTAAACACTTTTGTGATGTTATAGTGAATATTTTTGAAGAAGAGTATTTGAGGAGACCGAATGAAGGGGATGTTGAAAGGTTACTTAAAGAATGAGAGGAGCTTGGCTTTCCTGGAATGCTTGGAAGTTTTGATTGTATGCATTGGACATGAAACATTCTCCCCACAGATTGGCATGGTACACATACAAGTGGATTTAAGAAAACTCTAAGTCTAATCCTTGAAGATGTGGCATCAAAATATTAGTGGATTTGGCATGCTTTCTTTGGTAATCTAGGTACAAATAATTATATTAATGTTCTCAAAAAGGTCTCTTTGTTTGATGGTCTTGTCAATGGTATTGCACCACCATATCGTTTTGAAGTTAATGTCCATCAGTACACTATTGGATATTACCTCTCTGATAGGATTTATCTGCCGTGTGCAACTCTAATCCAATCAATATCATTGCCTTATTCTAAAAAAGAAAAGTTGTTTGCAAAATGTCAATCGGCCATGAGAAAAGATGTATAACGAGCATTTGGAGTATTACAATGTAGATGGTACATTGTGAAAGGCCCAACACGCATGTGAAATGTCAAAGATCTTGGAAGGATTATGAAAAAATATATCATATTGCATAATATGATAATTGAAAGTGAGAATCGTAAAGGAATCAATCCTGAAGATTGGGTTACTCATCTGGATGAAAAGATCAATGATGTGAATTTAGAGCATGACTACTCCATTATTGTCTCTAAAATAATCAAGCGACTTAAGGAAGTACAAAGCACAAACATTCATAAAGACTTGAAGAATGATCTTATCAACCATTTGTGGGATAGACATGGTGCTGCACAAGATTAATTAGTTTTCTTTTATATATATAGAGCTACAGTAGTTTCTTTTCATTTTATCTAACGTTGTTTTGTTTAATTAGGTGTCTTGTACATTTTCTACTTGGTTCATTGGGTCTGCGAATACATATATAAACAAGTTTTAGATAATTAATTTCTTGGCATCTTCACAGAAAGACTGAGGCTCTACCTCATTTGGTCTCTTCTGCTTAAGAAATTAAATAAAAACCAAATTCCCTTACGTAGCCATTGTGTTCTGCTTTATCCATTAAGTAGCCTATTTTTCCAGGAATGCAGAATTTGCTAGTGGTCATGTGATTGTCGTATTCTAAATTAAGTAGCCATTGGTTTGGTCATCAGCAGATTAAATTCCCATAGGCAGTACGTAGCACATGAATAGCAACAAAGCAATAACAACACCATAAAATTACCATAACCGCATCATAATAAAAACACCATTAATCTCATAAAATTGGCATAGCAGCACCTTGGAACACATTTCATCATCATATCAGCCCATGTCATAAAACAAAAACAACAGTTACAAATGAATAAGGACAGAAGCATAAAGAATCTGAAAGATTTCATGTCAAATGCAAATATAGAGTACAAAACTCCCTTATTACATAAGCATTTTAAAACTCAAAACTAAACACTTAAAAAATAGAAGCATTATAGGTTGATATCATCATTAGAAGATATATATCCAAAAAATCTATCCTATTCCCAATCCTTCAATATCCGAACTTGCATAATTTCACATTTCTTACGCACATTCAGACTAAGATTGGAGAGATCTTTTCCCAAAATGTGTTCCTCTTCTTTTCGCTTCTGAGCTTTTTGTTTCATCTTTTGATTACTCCTTTTGAGTTTAATCTCAGCATTAAATATTTTTCTCTTCAACTCATAATTTTTCTTCTCTCTTTCTTTCTTGAGGTCTACCTCTTCTCTATTTAAATTAAATTGCCTCTCAAGAGGGATTTGGAGTTTATCTAGTGCCCCAGCCACCCCCTTTTCGGAAACCACCATTTTCTTATGATCTTTTATACATTTTATTCCAATGGTTGAATGTGACACTCCTTCATCATTTGTTTTGTCTAATTCATCATTTTTTTGTTTCAAAACAAACATTCTCATCTAAATCTATAATTTCTAAGGTAAAGTACCGATGGGTCCATTTTGTACGGTTATTTTGGGACCTTTTGGATTTGCTTTTGTACACTTTTTCACTCTAGATGTGGCATTTTTTCTTGAAATTCTCTAAGATGAGTTAAGAGCAATTTTGCACTTTTATTACTTTTCTAGGGGATTTTGTCTAGCAAGGAAAATGTTGGAAGAGTTTAAAGACTTCGAAGACTATCTTTGAAGATTTGAAGACCTTCTTTTGAGATTTGAAGACTAGAGAGATTAAAGAAAAGTGATTAAAAGGAGGACTAGAGACAAGAAGAAGAAAGAAATCAAGATGCTGAATTAATCCCGGTTGCAACTCGTGAGGAATGTGTCGCGAGTCACGACGGATAGGTAGCCAGAAACCTTTCCTTCTTTTTGTACTATAAATATCAAACCTTAACCTCTCTCTTCAGACCTTCCTTCCTCCTACGAAATTATGGGCTTAAAACTCTAGTTTTCTTCTTCTTCTTTCTTAGTTTTTGTAGGTTAGTTATGTGTTGTCATTATCTATCTTAGTAATCTACTTGGGAGCAATTGATTAAGGCTTCCAAGCCCATGTCTTGAGAAGTATATATGAGCTATTTAATGTTTTGCTATTGTGTATTTATTGTGCTTTGAATGTTTGTTGTTGAATGCATTAATGGTGTTGGAAGTTTGAGTACATGAAATGTTTTTATGATTACTTGTTAGGGTTAGGAGAAAGTAGCTAATTTTCCTCTCTTTTGATATGGAATCCAAGAGCATGAATTAGAACTTCTGATATGGTTGATGATTTGATAAATGTTAGATGAATGTGATACTGTCTAATTCTTTGTCATGTTTGTTTTGTGTAGAAAATAGGAGAAGTTTATGAACGTTGAACGTTCTTGACTAATATTGTGTAAATGCATGAATTGGTTCAATGCTTAGACATGATGTAGTGTTTATAAGTGTTACCAAGCTTGTTGATTCTTCGTACTTAATGTCATTAATGAGATACTTTTATGCATTGATCGACTAAATGAGTCATTAGTAAGGTTTAGCAAGAGATGTCGAATTCACTCTTCTAAACTACTGACAAAGAAGGATAGAAGATTTATCTTCACAACAAGTAGTAAAAGTATTGAATAGGTTGTATGTTCAAGGATAGATAAAAGGCTTGGAAGTGGAAATCAATTGCGCCCAAGGTCCCGTAACATGTGTTTAATCTCTTCTTAGTAGATTTTTGCATATTTACTAGATTTACATTGCTCGCTAGTTAATTTGTCTTTAAATTTGTAACGTATAAAAACCAACCAAAACCTCCCCTCTTTACATGCTTATATTTTTTTTATCTCTATATCTTTTGTAGTATTCACCTTTTCATGTGAAAACTTTTAGAAAAATGCCTCTTCTTTGTGGACGAACCTGACTTCACACTATCTACTTAATTGTATTTATTAAGCATTTAGGGCTTATAAATTGTATCTTTGAGGGGTACGATGACGATCTCCCCTTTTATATTAAATTAACTTGTCATTTAATTAATTTTCTTATCCTTTTGTGCTCATGTTTTATTTAGAATGAATCTCCAGTGATGAATTTATTTGAATATTTAGTACGTACCATTGTACTGATTCTTGATTCAATCTTTCATTTTCTTCAGGGATACACCATGGAGCATCTGGGTCCTATTGATGCCGATTTGCTTTTATATTCACCAGGAGTATTATGCACGTACGATATACAATGGTGACTTGCAGGATTCGTCGTTGCAGGTGAGACAGTGTGATGGAGCTTGTTAGGATGTTGAGATCCCTGATTGAGTGATGCAATATGTTCCGGTGGTGGGCTTCCAGAGCCTCATTGATTCTGCACCAATCCACATTAACGATTCGCTTATCACAACGTTAGTCTAGCGCTGGAGACCAGAGACTCACACATTTCATCCTTTGGTGAGAGAGGCTACTATCACATTGTAGGATGTCGATGTTCTATAGCATTTACCGATCAATGGTATGCCAATCATAGGTGTTGATAGAAGCAGACATACGGATAAGTGGCAAACAATATGAACCTACTTCTTGGAGGCTACACCACCCTTAGATGCCATCAACGGGGTAGCATAAGAGCCTACTGGTTGGGAAACATGTTGCACAATCCATTTCCTATTGATGCTACAGCGGTACATTTTCAGCAGCAAGAAAGGGTATTCATTTTACTGTTGGTTGGAGGATTGTTGATGTCTCACACATCGGGGTCCCAAATCCATCTCCTCTATCTGTCGATACTCATGGACTTAGATGGAGCACAGGAATATAGTTGGGGGAGTTCAATTTTGGCACACTCGTATAGGAGCTTATGTGAGATGTTGCAATTCAGCATGCGAAATCCATATCATGGCCACTTGTCCTACTACAGGTAACATTGCTGCTCAAAATTGTTAGTTGGTCACATGTTAATATTTAGCACTAAATTATATTTTATTATCTTTTATTCATTGACAGTTGTGGACGTGGGAGCAAATACCAACCATTCAACCTGTCGGACGACTTCCAGTGACCGACAACATGAATGCTCTTGGATCCCAATTTGTAAAAAATCATTAAGAACTCAATAATTACACCCTCTTTCTCACTAATAATAACTAATATTTTTCACTTTATTCTTCATAGGAAGAGAGCCCGATATGATCTATCATAATTACCCATGCATATACAAAAAGTATACCGCAATCAGCTGACATCTCTCCACGACAGTAAGGTATACGATATTTTGATATTCCTTTTTTGTACTAGAAACAATTTAGTGTTTCTTTCATGACCATAAACTTTTCCTTTTATGTCAGTTATTTTTCGCCATACACTGAAGGTACCATGCAACATCTCCCGCCATATTGTACAGCTGGTAGTAATAACTGGCTATTGTCTGTCAACCTTATTTTCTGACCCACCGTCGAGGGTCATCATATTCCTCGGGTACTTAGGAAATTTGGCTTCATCCAAACAATACTCATGCAGTTGGTAACTAAGTATGAACAAAAAACTCTTCATTCCAAAGACCGTCAAGGAAGGTCGAATGTGGATTGGCGCATTGTACTGAGCAAACATGTTGAGGCACGGGAACATCGCATACGGCACCGAGCCTCGATCCTTGGATTAGCTGATATATCCATATTATATGATGATTTTGGGATATTTTGTACTCATTTTGGTATGCTTTTGTGCTTTGGATACTCCATCCTACCTTGAATTTCTATTACTAGAGTTAAGAGCGGCTTTAGCACTCTTATCACTTTTAATAAGGATTTTGTGAAACAAGGTAATGGTTTGAAGATTTTAAGACCTTGAAGACTATATTTTGAAGACAATGAAGACCATGAAGACATGAAGAGGGGAAGAGGGGACAATAACACTTAGATAAAGAGAAGACAATATGTAAGAGAAGTTTACTCTGCCTCTCGCCAATCGCGACGTATGTGTCGCGAGTCAGGATAGACCACTTCCCATAGCTATTTTTTTACTTTTTGTACTATAAATACTCTCTTATCCTCTCTCTTTCCAGTAACTTTTCTTCCCCAATTCCACAACCATAAAACCCTAATTTTCTACCATTTTCATCTTTCTTTCATCTTGATT
>JAULKK010011373.1:0-10212 GCA_032355705.1 Rubia peregrina
GGTCCTGCCAAACAATTTGGCTTCGTACTCATAACCTTCTATGTCCACACATCAATGGAGGTTTTGTGCAAGAACTTGCTCATTTTGATGGATGTAAGTGTTCACACATAAGACACGGGAGACCTAGAAAAGTTACCCAAATCGTTAGCATATGATGGGGGTGAGTACATGTCAAGTGACATGTGAAACAGAATTAGCATTTTTAAGGACCATAAATGTGTGAATTAGCATTTTGATTTGATGTGTATATGCCACATGATTTAATTGCTAGTTTAAGCTAAATTTATGCTTAGTCTCATAGATAGTTATGTTTGAGATATTTATGTTTAGTCCCATAGATTATTAATTTTTTATCATACATTTTATGGAAATAATTTTTGATGTTGCAAGATGTGGCCATGTATATGTTGTTAGACTATTTGTAGTGAAGTATTAGAGCGGCTGCCCAATTGTAGTGTTGTTTATCCCAAATCAAAGTAATAGAGCAGCTGCGCGCATCTGCGGTCAGCGCCCAATTCCAAATCTATTTTGCCAAATTGAAGTAATAGAGCAGTTTCGCGCAGCTGCGGTCCGCGTCTGATTGCAATTCCAAATAAAAAATTGGATACAATTTTAACACTGATTTTCTAAAAATCGGTGCCAACAAAAATTGAACCCTCTGGTAAGGATTTTTTGGACCCTTTAGAACCGGTTTTTTGGACTCTCTAGCACCGACTTTTTGGACCCGCTAGCACCAACTTTTTTAGGGTTAAAAAACCGGTGTGTAGGTAGCCGGTGAAACAATTTCACCAATTTTATAAACCGGTGCTAACCAAAAAAACTGGTGCTAAACCTAGCTCTAATTTTTCAAAAACCGGTGAAATTGTTTCACCGGCTACTTGGCCACCAATTTTTAGACCCCAAAAACCGGTGCTAGAGGGTCCGAAAAACCGGTGCTAGAGGGTCAAAAAAATCGGTGCTAGAGGGCATGTCCTGTGGTAGTGATACGTGATACTAATCACAAATACAAAGGGCGGAAGAAAAAGAGCCAGATAAAAAATTGAAAGGAAAAACCCCCCAATTGGAACTGAATTTGGCTTTAAGATACCAAGTGAACATCTGCTACAACTTTGTGTTTGTTGAATGTTCATTCAACTACTGTTGCACAAACTAGTCTTAGATCTATGTTTGGTTGATGTCTATGATGTTCATAAATTTTTAAATGATATTCACATATTTTGGATTGATGATTATGAACACAATCAGTACCTTTATTGATAATGGTCAACTGGATGTTAAAGAAATTTTACTGATGTGTTGTTCAGTTTAATTTTTTTTGTAGAGTTTCAACTGTATGGTGTTAACGTTTACACATGAATTCGAAACACAAGTAAATTATTGAAATATGCTTTAAAAAAATTCAAACATCATTATGAATAGGTGAAGACTCAAGTAACATTAGATAAATACCAACTAATATTTTGCATACAATAAATACAGCAACCACCAAATATTAATGCCAATATTTCCCCCCAAATCCTACCCCGGAACATCAAATGCCAATAATTTTAAACTAATCCTACAGTGAAACTTCATCAAAACCAGTAACAATAACCACAAATAATATCCAACCAATTCACCAACCTAACAGCCAGAAGCTACATTATTTCTTGACTAAACTTCAACAAGTCAAATAAAAAAACCATGGTGGCTCGCCTTACGCTATTTCAAAGTGTCAGTAATAGTATCTTCGATTAATTCATACATCTTCGGATCAGAATACAATTCTTGTGCAGACTGTAATGGTGGAGTTGGAAACACATCTGCATTCTTACCTTCAGTTTCAACAAACTTTATTTTCAACTTCAGACACATTCTTTTAATTCATCTTCACAATCAACTCCATAAACTCGTTAGTTTCCAATGCAACGTTGCTCTTAAACTTCATCTTAACAGCATAAAAAACCGACCAAAAAAGATAGAAAAAAATATTATTCACAACAAATTACAAAAATTACAAATTAAAAATATCAAACATAAAAAACTTACACTTCCAGCTGTCTTCTCAATATCTTTATCGCATAGATCACCATCACTCAGTGCCAACTTGATAATTCTCTCAGCTTCACTAGTAGATCCTAAAGGACCAACAGTAGGATCATGTGAAGATCTAGGAAAACTAACCTTACCCTTCATAATATAATTGTACCCCCGCCCTACGAAGAATGTACTAGGCTTCTTCCCTTTCTCAGTGTTCAAGTGCTGAGCCAAGGGAAGCAAAGTATATTCTACTACACTATGAAGGAGAAACCTATAAAAGTAGGTCAATAAAGGCAGTACCAAATATGCATTCACTAACTTGTAGCTCTGAATCCTACTACACCTACCAACAGCCTCACAATACCTCTTCATGACAAAGTCACACCAATGATAACTATTGATTTGGTCCACATCCTCAAGTACACTAAAAGGTTTCATATCTATGTTGTTTCGTGTAATAGGAGCTAAGAACACACAAGGAGCATACATAACAAAACATCTCTTAAATTCAGCCATTTTTCTAGGGAAATGCATTAAAACTATCTTATCAAACAGGCTAAGTGTAGTCACTACACTCTTACTTTCCTTGTCATATGTATGTAGCTGTGTAGCCGTAACGACAACATCGCACTCGAGAGAACCCAGGTGATTGACCTTGTGACTCCCCTCAGTAACTTCACGCTGAGAAATAGGCACCTAAAATATATCATAAACACCATCCCAAAAAATTGCCTACCTCTGGTCACTTACTCTTTGTACACTAGCAATTGGATTGAAACCCTGAATCAAATAATGGACAAGGTCCTTTGGCACCTTCGTAATCTAAGAATTAATCAGTCCACTTAAACTAATCGCCTCAATCACTCTCCCCTGTTCAACTATTAGAGAATAATCAAAAGTAACATACATGTCCAGTTAATAGTGGCTTTTGAAGCTGTCATTACCACTTCAAAATAAAATGACAAACAACATTAAAAAAAAGCAACTTCGTAAACTCAAACATAGAAAAAAAAGTGACACATCATCACATATATAATGAAACATTAACAACATAAATTCAAAGTCAGCAAAAAAGTACAAAAAAAACATCATAACATGTATAGAGAAAAATTAACATAAACTCACAAACAAAAAAACAGTGAAAACATCATCTTAGATATAAATAAACACACGCACAAATACGAAGAAGAAAAAAAAACACACCTTGAATGATCTTTCCCAGCACCAAAAAGTTTCTTCTTTTTATGAGCATATTCAGACACTCTCTCACCAGCATGCCTTTTGCCTTTCTTCTTACTCGGTTCCTCCTACAACGCCATCTCAATCCAAGAAACAACCTCAGTATGAAATTCATCATCATCATCATCATCCAACTCCAACTCTTCCTCACTAACATCATCACCACACATCTCCAACTCATTAACATCATAAAAGCTGGAAGCATCCCCGCCAGCCTCATCAGTAGTCTCTTTCACCACATTTTTGTCATCCTCATCAACACCAGGACTAACATCACCCTTTCCATCCTCTTCATTCGAAATATCATCACCATAACAACCTTCTTCCTTAGTATTAGGGATATGATCTACATAAAATGATGTCATGTAGCAAATCACCAGTTTCTTACAAAATAAAAAAAAACTCAAAATTAGTATAAAACACTAAGAATAAATAGAGAACAATTAATGATATAAATAATCACTTACTCAGACACATTGAAAAACCACCATTAACAGAAGCTGGTCCATTATTCACAAAATTCATTTCAGCTTAAAAATACAAGAGTATAAAAGTTTACACCATCACAAAAACATCAGTCTGAAAAAAGTAACACCAATCTAAAATTTCAAAACTCACAATGAACAGCAGCTTCAACTAACATCTCCAAACCATGAGCATTCTCTTCAATATCTTCATCACCAAAACCTTTCTTATCCTAATTAATAGTAGATAAAGGCCCCTCATCCCCCAACGGACTTCACATGTTCAGCATCTGGAGTTTTGACCTCCTCATCTGCAGCATGGTTCACCTGCTTAGAAATAGGAGATTTCAATTCCTCCTCCATTGCAGACTTTATCTGCTCATCACCAGAAGATTTTGCCTCCTAATTCGCAGCCAACATAAACTTCTCATCACCAGTCAATTTTGCCACCTCATCCGCAGTGGCTTTTATCTCATCATCAGCAATTACAAATTGAGGCTTAGCAACTTCTTCTTCAGACTCAACATGTTTAAACATAGCTTCTATTTTTTCTTCAAGAATTTTCTCTGCAAGTAAATAAAACACAATAACAAAAAACTGAAAATGCATACACATAAAATATAAAAATAAAATAATACTTTCATAAATACCTCTTTCAACCCATTCATTATCAACCTGCACATCATCAACATTATTGGCAAAAACATCATCTTCCTAACCACAGTCAGCACTAGAAGCTGATTCAAAAAATGACATAAAGAAAACAGTTAGTTAAAAACATCTTAAAACTACAAATTACAAACATCACTAAAATTACTAAAAATAGGAACATATTTAATTTCTTAGCCTTTAAAAAATTGTCTATTTTAAAGGGCCTCCAACGACACCTTTGTATGCCGCCCCACAAGTGATTTAGAAGATAACGTACTCCCTCCGTCCTTCTAATTGTGTTTTATTTCCTCTTTTTTTACTATTAAATGATGATTATATAATTTTAATATTTTAAATTATGTATAATAAAAAATGATTAAAAATGAATATTCTAAAAATATGTGTCACGATGAATGCAACATTATCTCACATGATAATTTTCACAATATTACAATCTATACAACATCAACTTCTTTGATAAATAGTAAAGTAAGACACTTAAAAAGAGACATTGAGAGTAGCTAAATTCTCTTCACTCACAAGAACAGACCATACACCAATTCCTACAAGACGCGTAGTGGTCCACAACGATCTAGCTCCTAGCTTCACCTTAAAATTAAAATAGAAACAAACTTCAACGACAATCAGGGTTGTTTGTCGGTCCAAGACCTAACCTGATTGAACTGGACCCGAAACCATAATTTTAAAAAAAATTGGACCGAGGACCGGACTAGTCAGTGATTGTTTCGGACCAGGACCGGATCAGAATTATTTTGATTTTGAACCAGTTGGATCAGATTTTAGTAAAATTTATTCTTTTATAATAAAAAATTGGTGTTGAAAATTTTAAAATTTGCCACGAAATATGGAAAAATACAAGCCAAACAGAAATAAATTTAAATTAGTAAATACATAAAAAAATATATACATAAGAGTAAGTTATCGGTCCATCCAGTCTGGATAAAAAAAATCGGTCTTGGACCGGACCGGTACCCGGAATCTTAAAAATCTTGGACCGGAGATCGGACCAGAATTCTATATATCAGGTACCAGTCTTTGTATTCCGGTCCAGTTCGATCCATTTTAGTTTTCCAGACCAGTTCATGACCACCCCTAACGACAACATAGCCTCACCAAGAATATATAAACATCAACAAAAAAAAAAGATAGCAAACAACTAAAGCTCAACAAAAATAAAAATACAACATTAACAACAAATTATATACATCAACACATTCTTACAAACAGATAACAAGAACTGAAAACTATACAAAAAAAAAATCACCAAGACATGAATAAACATTAACGACATAATTAATCAGATACACATAAACATTAATATTAAAACAATAAAAAATCATCATAAAAATAAGAAAAATCAAAACTGCATGCATCTAAAACTAAACATCAACAAAATAAAAGAACCTCAACCAGACACTAAACGTCAACACAATCTTAAAACATCATTAAAAACTAAAAACTGTAGTACGTAAAAGATAAAGCTCAACAAATGTCAACAAAGACTCTTTCCAGTAACCATAAACATCAGAGATTTCCGTAAGTGTAACTATACATCATCCTCAAAAGGTTAAATATCAATGAAAACAGCAAAATGCTAAAAGTCCATTCGAACATGAAAATAATAGTGCCAAAACAAGGAGAACTAATAGATGCATACAAATGAACATAAAAGCTCTAAACATCATCAATCTCCAACAAAATCCTTAAACCACTCCCACCCCGAAAAATGTAGAAAAGGACCTTTTTCATTATAAAAAATAGAGCGTTACAGTCCAACACAAATTCATTCAATAAATCACTAAATAAGCACAAATATGCAACATAAAAAAAACAAAAAATAACATCAAAATTCTAATTTTAAAGATCAAAATACTTGTAAAGCAGATTTCTTGGAACAAAAAACATCAAAGGATAAAAAAAATACTTCGGTATGAGTTTTTACGCTTTAGAGTCTTCACATTTTTCCTTTTCAAAGAGCTTTCAGATTGAGAAGCACTCGGCACTGATCCTTAGCCTTGCCGTGATTAGGTATTGATGACATCATCTGTAAACACACAAAAATCACAAAAGCAAGCTCAAAATCTTAAAAAAAATAAAATCGGAAACCAAATATGGAAAAACTCACATTATCACAGATAATGTGAAGCGAAATAAGCAAATGTGGATGAAAACGCACTAAATTGAGGATATTATAGAAGAATAAAGAGCAAACAATTGCAGCGGTTGAGAAGTTGAAAGAACTAAGAGAGCGAAGAAGATGAACTATGTGAGAGAGAAATGAAAAATAGAAAATCAGAATATTTCTGATTTATATTTTCCTTAAAACTTTCAAATAATTGAACAACAAATCCCCAGGTTTATCTACAATTTTTAAAAGAAACCCTACACAATTTAAAACTTTCAATAATTATAAATTGACCCTATCTAACGGCTAGTCGGTTTTTGTTCAATTAATTATAATTTGATCCTAGTTTCACAAATGTGACTATTTTATTAAAGATCAATTAAGTTTTTATTTTATTGTTTTAGAGAGAGAAAATTAAATTTCATATCTTGCTTGCCAGTCGATGTGGCACACTGGTGGGAATACGGATCATTAAAGACGATTATATCAAACAAGAGAAGGCAGTTTTAAAGTGAATTCTTTGGCTCCACCTTTAATTAAGATCCAAATGCAGTTTCAAATTTAGAACTTGAATCGAAGGTTCCAAAATAAAACTATCGAAAACCAATATATTTGTGCAAGCAGTTCTTTAAAAAAGAGTTGCAAAATATTCAAATCTAAGTATGGGGAATTTTTTTTGTGTTGCTGGAATGTAAGCATCAAGGGATCCGAAGCTCTATAGTGATGAAGAAAGCATAACTAGGCCATCTGTTAGCCCCAATGAGAAAACGATACAAATCTAAGTTGCTGATGTGACACTAAAAACATGTGTTTCCTAATGCATTTAGCACATTTGTTAGTAGGTTTTGTATGGTTGATTGCTAGGTTTAAGCGGGTTTGTATTACAAGGGGTTTAAATAGACTTCATTGATTTTCTTGTCTAAGTTCCTCGTTCTATAAATTATTTAGATCTATTGGATACTATGTCCTTACGAGAATCTAGATTAAATTTTGTGAGCTTCATAGTAGACTTAGTGAAGGCTTTTCGCAAGAATGGTAGAATATATCGAAGATCATTCATAAGGATAGTAGTAGACCAAAAGTCACGCGCTTAATCGTGGTAGTAGATTGGATGTTCCAAAGAAGAAAGAGTCAAGGTCTAGAAGAATTAGAAGATTGGAATGAATTGTTCCCCTTCTCACGGCCCGCGCCAACCAGATGGTTGAAGAGACTAAGTCCCAACATAGGCCATTACCATTTGCATGGCCTGTGCTCTAAACAAGTGAAGATTCAGACTAAATTCCTTGCCCCTCAACAAATTACGGGTTCACGCCCTCAGAAGCCAAGGAAGTTGACTCTAGTTAGTGGCTCGTGTGCATCTGCATGGGTTGTGCCGCTCAAATAGAAAAAATGCCCCTCCATTTGGTGGCCTATGCTCTTTTGCACAGGCCGTGCACTCAATTTAGCAGGGAACTATGTCCAATCAGCATCCTATGTGCTTTTGCGCAGGATATGCGGCGGGCCGCGTGCTATTGCACCATCCTTGCCAGCGTGGCTGCTAGAATTTCCTTTTTTTTTGGGATTCCCTTATGCCCATTATTCACCTGTTATATAAAAATCACTCATCTAATAGGATTTAAGGAGAGCCTTCTTTAGTGTAATTTCATTTTTCTAGTTCTGAGAGTAGATAGAGTGAGAAAATTAATAACTCCTCTCTTATTTACTATTTACTTTTTTTATAATTATGGCATTGAATCAATGCCTAAATTTGGTTCAATGTCCATAAAGCAGTGTAATTACTTGGGGATTTAACTTGTATTCATAAATTGGTAGTGATTTTGTGAGATTCTAGGTCTCCCTATCTTTTATGTTTAAGAATATTCATGTTTGATTTTACTTTTACATTTTTGTATGATGCATGTTAATTATACTCTGTGAGGCTTTCCCCCCCCCCATGGGAGTGTCTGCTTAGGCATATTGCTGGTTCGTGAGTCTTTGGCTTTGTGAGTGTATGCATAAATGATCGTGAGAGCCATTCCAATTGTCATATCCTAATTTGACTTGATTGTACCCCGATAGATAAGACATAATAGTTTGTAGCAACTGAGATTGCAGTGTAGCGACCATCGTTGTTTCAATCCTAGTTCATTGTGAGCCATTTATTCATTTGTCTCTATAAGCCTAGTGAGAAGCGTCCATATATAGTGGAGTGTTCGGGGTTTATTTTATTTATGGGGGAAAAGGAGTGCAGTTCGGATTCCTTTGATTGCTGGCACAATTTCCCTAATTACGGGGGCAGTGTTGATAGGATTAAAATGGGCTTAGGTACCTTTGTGTGATATACATTGGGAAGTACTGACCAACACCTACACCATATTACATGGATAGAAGATAAGTTTATACGTCTTATATGCGATAGAATCCATGATTAAAGTTATTTACTGGTTTTGTTATAAAAATATCCCTCAATGCTAGTTTAATATAGTTTGCTCTCTTCTTTTTCATGATTAGTAGTTTGTTAGACAAAACCCTAAAAACTCATGTATTTAGTAATAGCTATTCCCGACTTGTAATTGGAGTAATTCCCGATTGTAAGTTTTTTTAGCTTTAGAATTCTAGCATGTATGTGGACGATCCCAGACTTACCTTTATCTAATCTTTAGTAGCTGGTAGAGAGCATGGGAGTAACAAACAAATATATATATATATATATATATCTTTTTGAAGCGCTTCGTAGGTTAATTTACCTCTCCTGAAAAGATTGGTTAGTTAATGACCCCGCTAGGTGCAGATCAAATTTTGGATCTATTGCCGGGGATGCTAGTTTAAAATTTTGATAGTTAACTTGCATTAGTAGTTGGTAGAATAGTTAGTGTTTTTCTTTTGGAGCTTTAGTTGGTTATTGTGTTGATCTTTTTCGATGTTTATTCTGGTTACTTCAAATATGTTTGCTATTGTTTTCTTTTGGGACTGAAGTGTCTAGTTTCTTGTTTATGGTACATACATGTACCATGAACTTAGGAGCTTTACACTAACTACAGGAAAATGGAGGTCGTCGAAGAAGGAAAAGAAGGAGAAGTAGAGGAGAGATTTCGCAGGGACCAGCTGTTTTAGTAGAGAAAGAGAGAGTAGAGATGGCGGAAGACAATAAAGCGCTTAAGGAGTTGATGACTTTAAATATGGAGAATCAACCCCTTTGCATAGTTTTCCCGCCTTTACCACCAATGTCACTTGTGAGATGAAGAGTGGAATGATCCAATTCTTACCCACTTTCCACGGGATGACCGGAGAGGATCCCAACAAAAACCTCTCGGAACTTGATTTGGTTTACACCAATATGAAACCGTCGGGGGTGTCGGAGGAGGACTACAATTTTAGGTCGTTTCCTTTTCACTGAGAGATGCAGCTAAGGATTGGCTCTACTACATCCCACTGGGATGCATCACTTCTTGGATGGATATGAAGCGGAGATTTCTCGAGGAATACTTTACAGCTTTGAAGTATCCAAGTTTCAAAAAGAAGCTGTTTAATATTTTGCAACTTCCCAATGAGTCCTTGCATATGTATTGGGAGAGATTTAAACGTGCATTGGCTAGCTATCCTTATCATCCTTTCAAGGAAGGCAATCTTGTGTATTACTTCTTCGAGGGATTATGAGATGAAGACATACGCATGGTGAATGTGGCATGTGATGGTTCGATAGCAAACAAAAGC
>JAULKK010011384.1:0-10211 GCA_032355705.1 Rubia peregrina
TCATTCTAGACCTTGTCATAGGTCCACCCATGTTGCTTAGAGGATCACGAACATAGCCTTTGAATGTTTGATCAAGAAGTGGAATGTCTTCATTTATGGTGGTAGTCGTACCCTGATCTCCATCAGGTTGTGTCTATTTGTTATTGCCAAAGTTCATATACAAGTTTCCCTTTAGAGGTTATCCTGATCAAGTTAGACTTCCACTATACATGCATTGGTCGAAAAAATCATTTTTGAAGAGGGCTAGTGTTCTTGAGAAGATGGGGGTATGATAGAGGATTTATGGTTGAGGGTAGGCATCCTTTGAGAAATAATGGTAAGCTAAAAGAACAATGTAGAAGCCATGAATCTGAGGGGTTTCATACTCCAAATTTTGGTACCGATAGCCATGCTCAGGAGCCAGAAACCAATTCATACATAATTCCAAGTGGTTTAATGACCAATGATGCTATTAATTAAGTTGATAGTAATGTAAGGACTGGGTAAATTTTTTTGTTAATTTTTTGTATTACTAATTCCGATTCAAAACTAGTACATGTTAATCTAAACATATAATAAGTGGAATTTTTATAGTTCCATTTTTAGGTCATACTATTTTAATTTTTTACTTTTTAAGTTACATATTTTTTATTGGACTTATTTGTCTGCATTTTTCCAGCCTGTTCAGAAAGCTTATCTCGTTTGCAAACGAGACATGGAGGTTGTTACGCTAAATTTTGTGCAAAATGTTGAGAGAGAAAATGCAAGTTCCATAGTGAAATAGGATGCCTCAAATGAAGTTTATGAGCAGGTCATGACCACGCGGGAATTTATGGATAACACGAGGACACATGGGTTGGTTGATTAAATGGTTGAAGAGTTCATGAAGAAAACTCATTCTTCGCTTCCGACATTTTCCCTTAGGATTGAAGGAATTGAACATACTTACCTTTGAAGTTGAAAAAAAATTGATGTCTTTAAAAAAAATTGGATTATTTTATTTTCATGGATTGTAATCAACTTATTTTGAGACTCGTTGGTTTTTGGTTAAGCAAATTTGAAATGATGTTTTGGATTTTATGTCTAAAGTTTGTATAAAACAAATACATGTTGAATGTTGAGAACTACTATTTATAACCTTATTAATACTAAGTTTCATTTCAGTTATGTTACGCAGTTCATTGCCATGAACTGCTGAAATTATGAGGAAACAAATGCATGATTTGGTTTAACAAGTATGAGTCGTAAGCCAGATTGTAATGCATATAGTCAATGATATGTTGTTGAGTGTTTTCATATAACTGAAATGATTTGTAACAAATGCCAGTCTTATACTCCATACAACTGAAATGATTTGTAACAAATGCTAGTCACAACTGAAATGATTAAAAAGTTATATTTGTAAGCCAAGTAATAATATATCTTTTCACTAATTTAATAGTAGGACACTTTCATATCACTGAAATTATCTGAAACAAATGCAAGTCATAGTTTAAGCAGTTCTAGTTGTAAGCCAACAAATACAACATGTAATCAATATTCAATGCAGTATAATTTGATAATTTATTAGATATAAATGGATTCTATAGGTAAATGAATACAATTCGAATGTAAAATAATGCCACCTACATTATCATTACATCTGTTTTTTGTGCTAAATCCAGTAGTTTTCTTCCGTAGTTTTTTCTTTGAAATCCCGACTTCAGCCTCTTTCCTATTCCTTTTGTCTTGGCTTGGGTTGAGTCAAGTACCTTAGATGCACTTGTTATTGTGGAGTTGCATTGGTTCTTGTGGCTAGTTGTTCAATGACATTGGTCTTTGAATCCAACAATTCTTCTATTCGTGTGGAACACATGTCAAACATTTCTTCAAGAGTTCTACTAGTTTCTGAGTTTCCTTCACTTTTCAAAACTAAATTGTAGCATTTGTTAGACATGTGATTTCGCATGAAATTAACAGATTGATGTTTTCTTAGTGTTATTTTCTTTGTCCAAGAACCTTGTCCCATGTTTCTATTTTGGCTTTCTTTGTCCATCTTTTGAGAATTTACTTCTTTGGGATTTTAATGATAGAGCTGAGGTGCAATACTCTAACAATGTGAAAGAAAAGCTTACTAGACACTTCAAAGCATTTGCACTTGCACTATACTTCAACTAGTCAATTTTCATTTGTGTACTCAATTGTCTCATATCTTGATTCATCATGTTCTAGAATGTATTCATATTTCCGTATATGTGGGTCTGAGAACACTTCCTATACTTTAGTTTCCATTGTAAGAGGAAAAATCTTTTTTGAAACCTTCGTAAAATGCAAGTGTGTAAATATTTGCAGCATGTTTAACCAAACATGTACATAAAAGATGTGCAATATTTAATCAAACATGTACATATCTAGTATTAAGAAATATGAAAATTATACCATACACCGGGGATACGATGAGTATTGTATCCCCTGTAGTAATATAATTATTAATATGATTCATTTCCTTAAAAACATGGATATTGGACTTGTGATTATCTTCTATTATTTAGGAATGTAAATTAACGGTTAGTTACTGATTAATTACTAGAAATAACGTGACTATTGCATCCCCGTTGTACCATATAAGAATTGTAAGAAATATTAACATGTTCAGAAGCTGCTGAAGTTATATGAAAAACTAATTATTCATACAGGCTATTTTATACATACTGTAAGCTAACAGATGCAGTTTTTAACTGACCATATTCATTGTTCAGTTCTGTAAGTAACAAATTATCATAATTAACAATTTCAGGATACTTGATTTTTTAAAGTAACTAATCATGCTTATAAGATATTTCATACATATATATAGTAAGCTAACAGATGCAGTTTTCAACTATCCATATTCACTGTTCAATTCTATAAATAACAAATTTCAGAAGTTGTAACATAGCTCGTGCATTACTTTACCCATAGCATGATCTTGATTTGTGAATATTGTGACAGGTTCCTTCCCTTCCATAGACTTATTGAATGTGTTAGGAAGTAAAAAAAAATATCATTCAACTCATTTGCAATAAAAGCACAAGCGAACATTGTGATCTTCCAGTGATAGTTGATTCCAACTATTGGCGCACAAATCAAGTTATACTTATTTGTTCTGTATGTAGTGTCAAATATGGTGACATCCCCACAGAGTATGTAGTCCTCCATCATCATTGTATCTCTCCAAAATACCCCAGATAATCTTGTTTTTCCATCAAATTTAACTTTGAAGAAGAAATCTTTGTCTTTATCATTTATTTTCAAAAGTGTATCAACGACTCTCTGAGCATTTGCACTTTCTATCTCTTTCATCCGAAGTCGAGTCACAAAGTTGAGGTGGTCTTTCATCGTATGCGCTATATTTTCTTTTCCACCATCTTCAAAAGACATGTATATGTATCCTACAGTTGGTCTTAAACCTGCTCACTCCATTGATTTAATGAACTTCTCTTTATCATCTATAATTCTCGGTTAACTCCTACTGAAATACTGCCAGACTGGTCTTGTCAACTTATGATTGTGTTCTGTGAAGTGATGAGCCACTATATATTAATCTTACTGTAACTTGACTCTAATTCCAGTTAGGCATCCTATTTTTGTAATCAGGTCCTTTCTCTTCATCTTCTTTTTTATTACACAACAACATTCACTATCCACACAAGTAATATGGCTGATAATGTTGGATTTTAATATTTTCGTTTGGCCTGCACAAGAGCATCTGCAGTATTTTTCATGAATGTGACTTTTACTGTTTATTCATTGAGAGTTCTATATGTAGCTGAAACCAATAGCATTTGCATGCTTTTATACAAAGTATGCATTGCTTCCAAATTTGATATGTTTACCCTTGTAAGACTTTAAGTGACATTTATTTTATTTAAGTTAGGGAAATCTTCTCTTGTATCGAAAATGAATACAGGTTTTAATGTAAAACATACATGTTTTAAGGTAATATATGCAAAGTATATAAGAAGACACCAAGAATTAGAAAACTATAGATGCCTTGTTTTGAGCACTATAAGGAATACATTTTTTAGTGTTACATTTGCAAGGTTTAATGTACATAGCACATGTTGTAAGTTAAACAATGCACAAGTATGTGAAAATTTTCAAACTGATAAATGTGTTCTCTTTGTTTTGTGTACTATAATAAATAATAGTTGTAAGATAGTATATGCAATTTATAATGAAACAGAAACATATTATAGTTTAAGTTATAAACTACTTCGGGACAAGATTTCGTAACTAATGAAAGAATTTCACATTATCTAATCGAATGCATGTTTTATTGTAAAGAATACATGTTTTAAGTAAGTAAATGCACAAGCTATACAAATATTTTAATCAGCATATATTGTGTGGTAATAATTTGTCCACGTGTTCATACATATTCATAGCAGCAAAATTCATACATTCAAAATTTCAACAACAGTTTCATTCACATTGAATGTAATTCCACAACATAAGCTCAATTGGATGTTAGAAATTCATACCTTGGATGTTATTTGGTGAGATTTCATCCTCTTGCAACTGAATTTCATTCATCTGGAATTGGGATTCAGTTGTTCTTATCGAATTTTCTTCTATAGAATTCGATTGAATAGGATTTTCTTCGATGAACAAGGTTGTTGAAGTTTGATTGGTTCTAATCATGCGTTGGTACTGATTTGTTGCAAGACGTAATTTTCATCATGAATTTCACCAGACAACGGCCGATTGTCGAAGGAGCTCATTGAAAAATAGATCGGAGAAGGTTTTGCAACTGGAACAAGATGAGGCTTGGAAGAACACGAGACTCTGATTTGTAGAGAAAGGGGAAAATTAACAGTTTCGTGTGGAAAGGATTTGGGGGAAAAAATTTACCAGGGAGTGTGGTTATAACCCAGGTTTTGTGAACCTAGTTGACCCGCAAAAAATAATCTTTAATTTTAGGTTGGTCCCTGACCTGTTCATAATTTTATGGACAAACCACCTAGTAGGAGACCCCCTCTTAAAAATAATTGTAACTTGAGAGAAAGGTGAAGTAATGCCGATTCTAAGAGGAGGCCTCCTGAGAGGTGGCTTATCCTTAATTTATGGAAAGTTCATTGTATTTTTCTCTTATACACTGCATTAGTTAAATTAAATACTAAATTTAAAATGTTAAAAATATAATTTTGAGTTGAGTGTTAAAATAACCCTATGTTTTGGTCGAAAGTTCCAATCGTACCCGGTAAAATCTGTAAGTGCAAATCTAACCCTAAGTTTTGGACGAAAGTGTCAATCTAACTCTGGCAACCTGAATTTGGCCTGGAATTAATAAAATGACACGATTATAAACCTTATTAAACAATTAAAAATAATTAATAATGAAAAGTCCTTTATACCCCTTTTCTTTCCTTTTATTTTCCTCTGTCACCCGCATATAGTTTCTTCTCGTCTTCTTCCCCCATTTTCCTTTTTTTCTTCCCAAGTTCTCTTCGATTAGGCCACCGTGTTGGAATTGCTAAAAACCCTATCACCCACCACTGAAGTAGAGCATGGGGAGATTGTCGGGGCTAGGGTTCTCGCCGCTGAAAACTCTATCATCCGCCACTGAAGTAGAGCATGAGGAGGTTGTTGCTACTGTCAAACTCTCCATGGCCGGAACCTCTTGTGTAAATCGGATTCTCAATCACCAAACCACTCATGTAAATCTGGGATTGGGGCTGGGTGTTGCACGGTGGTTGGAGGTTGTCGGGGCTAGGGTTGGGAATCTGAAATTAGTGTTGTGGTGTTACACGGTGGCGGGTTGTGTGGATAAGACAGAGAGGGGAGGTGGGACGATGGAGACAGATGAGAAGAAGAAGAAGACGGAGGGATGAGGTGGCAGATGAGACGCAGCCAGGCAGCGGCGGGTCTGAGCTAGGTTAAGGGATAGTGGTGACAAAACTCTAGATTTTGGCGAAAATGTCCAGATCCTGCTATCGTCGCAGCCACAGTGGAAAAGGAGCACCGAGCAGCTGTGGCGGTGGTTGTGGTTTTGGAGATGAAGAAGAAGAACCCTATGGGTATTTTGCCATTAAACTTTTAATTTTAAGAATATAGGTATTTTAGTCTTTTTAGGTTTAGTGCATGCTAGAAAATACCAAGTCAATGCCAGAATGGTGCAAAAAGGTTATATCGGCACATTTTCTGAAACACTTTGGGTCATTAACGCACTTTCAAATTTTACAGGGTTATACTGACGCTTTTAAAAATAATAACATTAGATTTGTATTTTATCATACTCCTTCAGTTTCATTGGATGTGACACACTTTTATTTTTGGTTGTTTTTCTGTATTTGGTATACTTTCTTTTTATGACAAGATTCCTTCAATTTCATCAACTCAGTCAACTTCTTTTCCTTTCTAAATTAATTTCATTCACTCATTTCATTCACCTAAATCCAAGTATCTAAGACTATGGTGTCACATCCAATGAAATGGAAGTAGTATAATTTTTATATTATATATTTTCACAATAAAATTTATTAATTTTATAAACTTATAAAATACTTTTTAAAATTATAATTTTTAAGGTAAAAAGTAAAGTAACATATATACTCCCTCTGTCCCAGCTAGAGTTTCACTCTTGCTTTTTGCACGTCGTTCAAGAGACATGTTTGACCTTTAATATGTTTATCTACATATAATAACAACAAATAAACAGTTGATATTAAGAAACTACTTGTTACGATGATTTGAACAATATCGTATACGATAATATATCTATTCAAATATGTGATTAAATTTTGATAGAGAATAGTATTCAAAAATTAAGAGTGCAGGTACAGATGGGACAGATGGAGTATATAAGTTTACGAATATGCCACATTTTCTGAGACTTTTATTTATTTCCATTCTTATTTTCAGTTTATTTGCCTTTAACATAAGCCCAAAATGTGGGGCCCAAATTAGAGTCCACAATGCAGAGAGAAGAGCCCTAATATCGTCTCTGGTATAAGGCTATCAGCAGTCCGCCAGATTTAAATGTTCACGCGATTAACAATATCCCTGTCGATCTCTCAGCATCTCTTTGCCGCCGGCCGAAATGGTACGTATCCATAGATTAATCGTCTTGCAGTAAGGCATCCCTTTCTTATTTTTATATTCTTAGTTCGAAAGTGTGAAAGAGTTCAAATACATAGCAGCAGCAGTTTGGGAAAACTGATTGCATGTTGCTTCAGTTTTGTGTTCTGTTTTGGTAGTTAGGATATTTTGTACAGAATTCGGTTAGCAAGTTTGTTAGACAATCTGATAGCTAGCTTTGTATATAAATAGGGCAGCTGTACATTTCATTCTTTAAGTTTATCAATATACAGAAAATTTTCCCCAGATTTCTTCTACAGTTTTCAACTGTTTCTTTACTGTGTGTTCTTGGTGTTTACTGTGTGTATCTTGATGTTCATGAACTCTCATGATTCTGAATTTTTACAGAAATCTTTGTTAGATAATGTGATACTATTAAAAATTGCAATATAACATTGCATTATAGTGGTTGAAAAGCGAATATACTCAAATTAGGAAGGCATAAATTTAGCATTGTTGTTTTGCTGTGTATCAGAATATTACATCAGAGCCATTAACAGATACCTTGTCAACTTAATAGCAGAGAGACAATGCCTCATCTAGTGCTTGGAGGCGGCTATAAGAAGGCGACCGTTTCAGGTGATTATCTAGTGCAATTCATGAAGCTGTAAGTTATCCATCCAACATAGCATTTTCTCCGTTTGTTCTCAGATGTACATTTCCAGACCCTTATTCCCCACTGGGTGAAAGGGAGATGTAAAAGCCACGGTTGGTTGCTTGGGAAATAGAGCCTGAAGTTGCTGATGAGACTGCTGACTCTGTTGCTGCCGAAAGATTATCTAACCCAAACACCATTGACATTACCATTCTTCATCAAATTTGACGAATTAGGAAAGTACTAACATTAGCATTCATTTGATATCCCATTATTCATTACTGTGATTCAACATTCTTAGTGCTTCAGAATTCAGTTTGCACACCAAGCTGAACTCAATGCAAGAAGCTTCTGGCGGGAAGCGATTATCAGTTAACAATCTTGTCATTAAGGTTGAAAAGATTCTCCTTTTCATGAAAGAAATCATTTAGTTATGAATGTTTAATTTTACTCATCTTATCTATCAAATTTTAATGCAGGCAGCTTTGGCTCTTTCCATTTTGGTTTAGCATTATGTAGTTTGGGAATCTATATAAACTCTCATCTGGGTCTATTTTTCATGTGTGTGAGATTGAAGACATCAGTTCTGGTCTGAGAAATCTCCCCTCTCAATCTGTTAATACAATCTGCATCTGTTTTCTGGATGTAGCTAACACATTGTTAGTGAACCACGTAAAATTCTTCGTATTGTTCTTTAATTCTTTGTTAGTTAATTGTACATGTCATAACATATGTAAAAATCAACTAAAAAGTTACGGAGAGTGAGATAAGATAGTTTAAAGTCATGTGTATAAAATATCCTGTAGTACCCAAAACATTGCAAGTTGGAATTCAGTTATCACACTCATTTCTTACTCTATTTTTACGGTTCAGGGATGTATACTATAGATTACTTTACAAGGATTTTAATGGTATAATATTTAAGACATTCAAAATATGATTTATAGGATATTGATTTTCAAAGTAAGGTTCAAACTATTGCATGCAGTAAACGGACATGTAAATTGCAGAACTTCAAAAAAAATCCCACTCGTTTCTTTACCATATTAGTCCATCATTGGTTCTAAATTATAGTTCTAAATATTAGGTTTTCAAATATATAGAGATTATTCTCAATGGATTAATGGATTCGAGCATACAGTGTTTTAAAATTCAACGCTTCTTTTAAACTAAAACTTTTCAGATTCAAGGTGTTCTTAGATCTTTCATACAATATTTAGGAATATTTCTATCTCATTCTTAACAAGTAGTTTTTGGTAAGAGGTCAGATATATTTACCTCTTCTTCTGAGGTTTAAGAAATACTTTACTAAACAAATAGGTGCTTAGTTGATGGGATAAATTTTACTTACAACATGATTAGGCAAGTAGTTTACTCGAAGGTTTCAAAAACAAAACAGACAACTTATGGTCATATACAAATGTCAAGTGAAAGTATGTTTTTATATATTTACTAAGTTTCAGTTATCACCTTCACAGGGATGCTAGACACTTTTATCATTGGTTTCAAGTAATAATGTTATTAGAAGGCTCAACGACATATCTATGTTCATCTATCGCTTCAAACATTCGGTGTGAAGTTCTTCATATTTTCCTCCATTGCATTCGTCTCCTCATTCACTATCTCCAACTGTTCGGCCAATCTTCACGGGCTTTTTCTCAACTTTCAATTGCTCGATAACTAGTCTAACACTATCACTAGGGTCCTCGCAAATCAACATCGAAGGTAAGGAATTGTTCCTCCAAGTCTCACACCTCCTCCATCGGGATATTTAATTCCTTAATTATGTGTATTTATTTTTAAATAAATTCACAACATAATAGGGTAATAGTTAGCTCGATTTCTATTCCTTGTAATGAGTATTAAGCCACCTTAGTCCCTGGGGTCAACTCTAAAAGGAAACAACATAAACATGAACATGATCGTCGTTGGGATTTCTAGGATTTATCCTAAGTATTTTATGGAAGTGTTTTATGTTCCCCAGGGTTGAGAATCTACGCTCTAATACCATTTGTAATGCTCCGGCCCAAAATTGCAGAGGACAGTTTATTATAATGATAAACTCTTAACGATTATTCTTGTCTACAGTGGAAGCGAGAAAAATTAAACGATAAATGCTAATTGCATAATCCAAAAACATGTCTTCAAACGAAATAAACGAAACTAAGGGTGTAGTGCCGCGGGCGTCCTCCACTCGTTATTCGCCGCGCTCGTACCTTACCTAGCACTTTAACCTATAACGATTTTTAAAAAGAGTGGGGATGAGCTTTCGCCCATGAGGGTTTGCAAACATTTTTCGTGATACAATCGGGATGCTATGCGGTTTTAAGAAAATAATTTTATCCACTTGAAATAGTAATCGGGAAAGCATGTCATGCATGATCAGTCACAAGTAATATCACATATAAATCATTTCTCACAAAACAATATCAAGCAGTATATCACTTAGCACAATAGTAACATCTCATAGAAAATGATATAGGTCAGGTGGGAGGTTATTGGGGTGTTCTACTCGTGGCGTTAGAACGAGATCCCAGAT
>JAULKK010011414.1:0-10211 GCA_032355705.1 Rubia peregrina
GTTCTTTTAGCTCTATATATGAAATAAACTAAAATGTGTCTTGTCTTAATTCCCCCCCCCCCCATCAATAGCTACTAGGTCTTTATAGTAGAAGCCATGATGGTTCCAAACTCACTTCCATATAAATAGAAAATATTAAATCAACGTTCCATTTCGGTCATGACTTCACAAGCAGAACGTATAAGTAGCTCAAATTTATTTTTAATCCTAGCAACTGGAGGATGTGTTACTCTCTCTGTCCCAACCAAATCTGCACAAACCAATTTTTCAATCAAAGTTGTCCAATCTTGACCACAAATTTTAAAAGATATATGAACAATAATTATATTGTATGAGATATTGTTATATTTGTCGTAGAATGTAGTTTCTAAATCTTAACATTTTATGTACCATTATTATATGTAGTTTCACATATCAAATATGTTTATTGGAGATCATGAAAAACTTTCTGTGCATGTTTGGTTATGACGGAGGGAGTATATCTCTAAGTGGGACAATGACCAAAACAATCATCTCTAATTTCGTAATGAAAGAATATTCATAACTAGCTATCTAGTGATGGAATATGTTATTTACTAGTTGGTGACATCTGATGGAATGAATCCATTCTTCCTTAATAGACTAATTTAATTTGACGACAAGTTGTAGAATACTTACAGTTCAACTTCAAATGGATGTGAAAGACACTTGGAGAAATATATATAGTTCCTCGAGTTCAATTCAAAGGAACTTGTTTTTATCTCTCTCTCTCTCTCTATGGGTACTTGCTCGAGAAGGCAATCAAAACCATCTTGAAAGTATAGTACATGAAGAAATTGATGTATCTATTAAACATGTCAACGTATGTGCCTCTATAATAAAAGTTTCTAAAATGAGGTCTCCTTCTTTAACTTTGGATGATAATTCATGTGACCATTGTATATTTGAAATATTAGGCACATTCATTATGAGATCTTTATCCTCGGGAGATGGAAGGTTAATTTGATTCCAACATGAATTGAATTGGGATGGATTGGACTCCATTTAAATATTCTCATCTGCAAGTGCTCTAATAATTTTAGAGAAGCTGAATTCTCACTCTTTTCTTCCAACAAATTATCTAGCTTATCCTTAAACTATTCACCTGACGTTGCTGACTTAACACGTGTCTCTTCATTTTCTTTATGTAAAAACTTTAGTACAAATATTCATGGATGTGGAAGGCTTGAATCAACAAATTTTAAAGCAGTTTATGATATTTTATCATGTTCTAAAACATTATCATTTTTAAAGTATTAACATGAATGGACTTCAAAACATTTGTTGCAGGTTTTAAAATATGCTCACGAATAGATTTTTTATCGAGAATAGATGATGTCATATTTTCATTATATAGTGTCTGGTGATTACGATTTTTAGTTATCTTGGATTGTGAGTATGTGAAGCAGCTTTTACGACAGGTTTATATACTAAAAGTTTAGCTTCTTAAGTATGAGATAAATTTGAGGAGTTAGCCACTAAGTTACCTTTTTCAGATACCGAGGGGTTTGATCTCGATGTTAAGAATCTATTAATAGAAAAGAAGAATTTTTTTTGAAGTGTAATTGATATTAGGAATCCTTGCTTCACTAGATAATCCTCCACTGAATTAACTTCTTTTTGTGCATAAATAGATGATCATGCATGGGATGAGTATCAAATAATGTTTTCAACTGTGCAGGAGACGTGCATGAAATGTGTATTAATCTCGTGTCAATCTATAAGTATAGAAATGATAATTTAGCTGTAAAGATAATTGATGTATATATTGATAATAATACAGATCAAAATTATAAAAAAAAATACAACTATAAAATCAGTAAAGACCAATAATTCTTAAAATATTATTATTCGTAATTTATATGTTATCTGTACGTACGATAAATATTGTATCCGGATAATTAGATATATTCCGTATTCACGGTCTCTAGACAATATGAAAGTCAATTAAATTTTACTGTTTAAAAATAAACACTCGTTTTATTACGGGGGATACGCAGTGTACTGCCATATATAAATTGTATATTTTCTATTACAGTGGGACAAGATAATAGATAAGATAAAAATAATAATTGACAGTTAAAAAAGATAAATAGACAAAATAGATTGTTATATTAGAAAGTTATAAAATGAAGGTAGTGGGACAAAGAGAGAGAAATAAAAGGCATCCAAAACTCTACAAAGTACTTATGTTGCGCCATGCACCTCCCAATTGCCACCATCGCTATCACTTTCCTGCAGTAGCAACAACGTGCATATTGATTCCTACAATTATGGGTTTGAAATTGTCTATCTGCAAAGTAGCAGAGCTTGATTTACACTTCCAATTTCATAACCGGAGTGTACACACGTTTACTACACATGAATGTCTAGATGTTGCTAGTGTCTTCGTGTTGGATATTAAATTATAAATTTATTTTTTAATTATTTAAGGTTACCTATTCGTGAATAACAACATATTTATTTTTTCAAAAAATGTAAAATTGTATTTCGTATCTTTATTATATGCACGTTCTATGCACACATTTTCCCTAATGTTGCACATGCTTGGGTGCTAGATATCAAAGTGCAATGTTTTGTCACATTGTATAAGCAAAAGAAATAAACCGTTGATAATAACCTAAAAAACTTTGGAAGGCTGAGATTTGGAAGTTTATGATGGTTTAAGTATTTATGTTTCTTTTAGCTCTATGTATAAAATAAACTAAAGTGTGTCTTGTCTTTAAAAAATTCAATTCAATAGATACAAGGTCTTTACAGTAGAAGCTCTGATGATTCCGAAATCAATTCCATATAAATAAAATACTATATCAACATTCCATTTTGAGCATGATTTCACAAGCATAACATACAAGTAGCCTAAATTTATTTTTAAGTCTTGCAACTGGAGGATATGTTAGTCTGTGTCCCATCCAAATTTGCACAAAATATTTTTTCAATCAAATCTGTCAATTTTTTACCACAAATTTGAATAGATGTATGAACAATTATTATATCATATCAGATATTTTTAGATTCGCATCGCATGCAGTTTCAAAATATTGAATATTTATGAGCCATTATTATATGTAGTTTCATATATTTATAGTCAAATATGTTTAATGGAGATCATGATTTTTTTTTGCACAAGTTTGGCTGAGACAGGGGTAGTATATCTTTCCGCTAGCCAATGTCCAAAACAATCATCTCTAATTTCGAAATGAAGGACGATTTGTGACTAACTAACCATTGATGGAATACGTTATTTACTAGTTGGTGACATCTGATGGAATGAGACCATTCTTCACTGACAGACTAATTAAATTGACGACAAGTTGTAGAATATTTATAGTTCAACTTCTTATGGATTTGAAAGACACTTGGAGAAAGATATATATTTCCTCGAGTTCAATTCAATGGAACTTGTTTTATTCTCTCTCCCTCTAAGGGTACTTCCTCGAAAAGGCAATCAAAACATCTTGAAAGTATAGTACATGAAGAAATCGATGATTCTACTAAACATATCAATGTATGTGTCTCTATAGTAAAACTTTCTAAAATCAGTTCTCCTTCTTTAACTTTGGATGATATTTCATGTGACCATTGTATATTTGGAATATTAGGCACATTCAGTATGAGATCTTTATCCTCAAAAGATGGAAGGTTAATTTCATTCCAGCATAAACTGAATTGGGATGGATTGGATACCATTTAAATATTCTCATCTACAAGTGCTCTAATAATTTTGGAGAAACTAAATTCTCACCGTTTTCTTCCAACAATTATCTAGCTTATCCTTAAACTATTTTCCTAAAATTGTTAACTTAACATATGTATCTCCATTTTCTTTATGTAAAACTTTAGTACAAAGATTCATGGTAGTGGAAGACTTGAATCAACAAATTTTAAAGCATTTTATGATATTTTATCGTGTTCTAAAACATTAGCAATTTTTAGAGTATTGACATGAACGGACTTCAAAACATTGGTTGTAAATTTTAAAATAGGTTCACGAATAAAATTTTATCGAGAATAGATGATGTTATAGTTTTATTATATAGTGTCCGGTGATTATGATTTTTAGCTGTCTCGGATTGTGATTGTGATTGTGTGAAGCAGCTTTTACGATAGGTTTGTATACTAGAAGCTTAGCTTCTTAAGTATGAGATAATTTGAGGATTTAGCCACAAAGTTACTTTTTTCAGCTACCCATGGGTTTGATCTCGATGTCAAGAATCCAGTTTCTTCAACTCCATCTCTCCAACCTTTCAACTGACTTTGGGAAGACTAAGTTTATAACAATTATCACAGTGATCTAGAGAACTTGCACATTCTAAATGCTTCCAGAATCCACTAATTCTTCACTCTTACCAGATACCCTTTGGTATAACTTTGTAATGTCGAGTTCAACGTATACCTTACCAAAGTGAGGCCAAGTATGATTAAGGCTTTCCATATGAATATTCACATGATAACCCACAAGATTTCCAATATTCATCATTGAATCTTTAGAAAATAATTGTTGTTCGAGACCGTATAACGCTACCAAGATCAAAACTACAAGAGAATTAGTGTTTGGGTCAAAATTGCATTACAATTTTTGACCCACCTTGATCATTAAATTGCATTTTGATTTTTTCCAGGTAAGATATAATATTAACAATAACTACGTTGTGTCCCTTGAATTCAACAACAATGGTATCCAATAAAAAAATAGTCTATTCATTTTTATTTAAAAAATATAATACATATTCCACCTTTTGTGGGATTTAACAACCTACTACCTATACATAATTTGTACTTTTGTGGAAACAATGTGGTGCATATCACCAGGTTACAATAAAAAAATTCTTAATATTTATTACACATGTGCCACGTGCATGGCATATGTATTCCTCTAGTGTACCCAATCATGCATGGTATTGGGCATTAGCCTAGTATATTACCCTCAAGAAAACTGATCTCTTAAAGGCAGTGGGAGCTTATGGCATCCTCGTCTTTATTGGAAAAAAATTATGATGATTTTTCTTACATCATAGAAAAGAACATATCCCATTATTTAGGAAAAGTAAGCTTCGAATATAGAAAAAGAAGAAAGTAAAAAATGTTGTAAGTACAATTGACATTAGGAATCCTTGCTTCACTAGATAATCCCCCCACTGAATTCATTTATTTGCATGCATATATGGATGATCATGCATGGCATGAGTATCAAAAAATGTTTTCAACTGTGCAGGAGACATGCATCACACGTGCATTATTCTCAGGTCAATTTATAAGTAGAGGAATGATAATTTAGCTGTTGAAATATTTGATTTATATTTTGATAATAATACAAGTCAAAATTATTTTTAAAACACAAACTATGATATCAGTAAAGACCATTAATCCTTAAGGTATTATTATTCCTCTAGTGTACCCAATTGTGCATGGTGTTGGGCATTAATCTAGTATATTACCTTCATGAAAACTTATCTCTCAAAGGCAGTGGGAGCTTATGGCACCCTCGTCTTTATTGAAAAAATTATGATGATTTTTCTTACATCGTAGAAAAGAACATATCCCATTATTTAGTAGAAGTAAGCTTCTAATATAGAAAAGAATAAAGTAAAAAAAATATTGTAAGTACAATTGACTTTAGGAATTCTTGCTTTACTAGATAATCCCCCATTGAACTCACTTCTTTGTATGCATATATGGATGATCATGCATGGCATGAATATTAAACAATGTTTTCAACTGTGCAGGAGATGTGCATGACACGTGTATTATTCTCGTGTCAATCTATAAGTATAGGAATGATAACTTAGCTATGGAAATAATTGATTTTATATTTTGATAATAATGCATGTCAATTTTTTTTAAAAAAAACACTACTATGAAATCTGTAAAGACCATTAATCCTTAAGGTATTATTATTCGTAATTTATATGTTATCTATAGGTAAGATTAATATTGTATCCACATGATTAGTTTTATTCCGTATTCACTGTCTCTAGATAAAATAAAAGTCAAATAACTTTTACTGTTTAAAAATATATACTCACTTTGTTACCAGGGATACAAAGTGCACTACCATACATAAATAGTATATTTTAGATTACAATGGGACAAGATAATATAAAAGATTAAAAAAATGAATTGTCAGTTAAAAAATATAAATAGATAAAATAAATAGTTATATAAGAAAGTTATAAATGAATGTAGTGGGACAAGGAGAGAGAAATAAAAGGCATCCAAAATTCTACAAGGGACTTATGCTACGCCATGCACCTTCATATTGCCACCGTCTCTGCCACTTTCCTGCAATGGCAACAATGTGCATATTGATTCCTACAATTATTGGTTAGAATTTGTCTAGTTGCAAAGTAGCAAAGCTTGATTTACATTCCAATTTCATAATCGGAGTGTATGCACATTTACTACACATGAATGTCTGGATGTTTCTAATGCTTTAGCGTTGGATATTAAGTTATGAATTTGTTTCACAATTATTTAAGGTTACCTATCCGTGAATAACAACAGATTTATTTTTTTGAAAATGTAAAATTGTATTCCATATCTCTATTATATGCACGTTCTATGCACACAGTTGTCCTAATTTTGCACGTGCTAGATATCAAAGTGCAATTTTTTGTCATAATACATAAGGAAAAGAAATAAACCAATGATAACAATCTTACAACCTTTGGAAGACTGTGATTTGGAAGTTTATGTTGGTTTAAGTATTGATAGTTCTTTTAGCTCTATATATAAAATAAACGAAAGTGTGTCTTGTCTTTAAAAAAATCAATTCAATAGGTACAAGGTCTTTACAGTAGAGGCTTTGATGATTCCGAAATCACTTGCATATAAATAAAAATACTGAATCAACATTCCATTTTGGTTAAGATTTCACAAGCAGAATGTACAAGTAGCTCAAATTTATTTTAAAGCCAGGCAACTGGAGGATATGTTACTCCCTCTATCCCAACCACATCTGTACAAAATATTTTTCAATCAAAATTATCAAACTCTGACCACAAAGTTTAATAGATATATGAAAAATAATTATATGGTATGACATATTGTTAGATTTTTCGTAGCATGTAATTTCTAAATATTAACTTTTTATATGCAATTATTATATGTATATATTTATAGTCAAATATGTTTATTGGAAATTGTGAAAAAAAAATTGTGCAAGTTTGGCTGAGACGGAGAGAGTATATCTTTTCGCGGGCCAATGTCCAAAACAATCATCTCTAATTTCGAAATGAAGGACGATTTGTGACTAGCCATCCAGTGATGGAATATGTTATTTACTAGTTGGTGGCTTATGATGGAATGAGTGCATTCTTCATTGATAGACTAATTTAATTTGACTACATGTTGTAGAATATTTATTGTTCAACTTCAAATGGATGTGAAAGACACTTGGAGAAAGATACATAGTTCCTCGAGTTCAATTTAATGGAACTTGTTTTGTTCTCTGTTTATGGGTACTTCCTCGAGAAGGCAATCAAAACCATCTTGAAAGTATTGTACATGAAGAAATTGATGATTCTAGTAAACATATCAATGTATGTGTCTCTATAATAAAAGCTTCTTAAATGAGCAATGTATGTGTCTCTAATAAAAGCTTCTTAAATGAGGTATCCTTCTTTAAATTTGGATGATTTTTCATGTGACCATTGCATATTTTGAATATTAAGCACATTCAGTATGAGATCTTTGTCCTCAAAAGATGGAAGGTTAATTTGATTTCAACATGATCTGACTTGGGATAGATTAGACTCCATTTAAATATTCTCATCTGCAAGTGCTCTAATAATTTTGGAGAAGCTGAATTCTCACTATTTTCTTCGAACAAATTATCTAGCTTATCAATAAACTATTCACCTGACATTGTGGACTTTATAGATGTCTCTTCATTTGCTTTATGTAAAACATCAGTACAAAGATTCATGGCAGTGAAAATTTTAAATTAATAAATTTTATAGTATTTTCTGATATTTTATCATGTTCTAAAACATTATCAATTTGCATAGTATTAACATGAACGGACTTCACAACATTGATTGCAAATTTTAAATATGCTCATGAATAGAATTTTATCCGGAATGGATGATGTCATATTTATATTAAATAGTGTGTGGTGATTATAATTTTTAGCAGTCTCGGATTGTGAGTGTATGAAGCAGCTATTATCACAGGTTTATACACTAGAATCTTAGCTTCTTAAGTATGAGATAAATTTAATTTGTTAGCCACTAAGTTACCTTTTTCAGCTACCCAGGGGTTTGATCTTGATGTCATGAATCCATGTTCGTCAACTCTTTCTCCCAAACCTTTCAACCGACTTTG
The DNA here is from genome assembly GCA_032355705.1 of Rubia peregrina. NCBI lineage: Eukaryota > Viridiplantae > Streptophyta > Magnoliopsida > Gentianales > Rubiaceae > Rubia > Rubia peregrina. The sequence continues at coordinate 8,344 of JAULKK010011414.1, forward strand.
TTAAATCCAAGTTTATAACAATTATCATAGTGATCTAGAGAATTTTTTCATTCTAAATGCTTCCAAAATATACTAATTCTTTACTCAAACCAGATACCCTTTGTGGAAGCTTTGTGATGTCTAGTTCAAAACACTCCTTACCAAAATTAGGCCGAGGGCGATTAAGGCTTTCCGTATGAACCTTCACATGATAATCCACAAGATTTCCATTATTCATCATTGATTCCTTTGCAAATAAATGTTGCGGGAGACCGTACAATGCTACCAATATCAAAACTACAAGAGAGTTTGTGTCTGCATCAAAATTGCATTACAGTTTTTGACTATCCATGAGCAATAAATTGCATTTTAATTTTCTCCAGATAAGGTATAATATTAACAATAAGTGCGTTGTGTCCCTTGAATTCAATAATAATGGTACCAAGTAAAAAAATCTATTCATTTTTATTTTAAAATATAATACACATTTCACATTTTCTGGGATTTAACGACCTAGAACTATACATAATTTGTACTTTTGGGGATACAATGCGGTGCATATCCCCAGGGCACGAAAAAATTCTCAATATTAATTACACATGTGGCACATGCATGGCACGTGTTTTCCTCTAGTGTACCCAATCATGCATGGTATTGGGCATTAACCTAGTGTATTACCCTCAAGAACACTGATCTCTTAACGACAGTGGGAGTTTATGGCATCCCCGTCTTTATTGAAAAAAATTATGATGATTTTTCTTACAACGTAGACAGGAAAATAAACCATTATTTAGCATAAGTAAGCTTTTAATATAGAAAAGAAGAAAATAAAATAAATGTTGTAAGTACGATTGACATTAGGAATCCTTCTTCACTAGATAATCCCCCACTAAATTCACTTCTCATTATGCATATATGGATGACCATGGATGGCATGAGTATCAAATAAAATTTTCAACTTTGTAGGAGACGTACATGACACGTGTATTAATACCATGTCAGTTTATAAGTTTATAAATGATAATTTAGCAGTGGAGATAATTGATGTATATTTTGATAATAACACAGGTTAAAATTATATAATGAAAAAACACACAATTATGAAATTAGTAAAGACCATTAATGCTTAAGATATATTATTCAAAATTTATATGTCATCATAGTTACAATAAATATTGTATCCACATAATTAGATTTATTCCGTATTCAGTGTTTCGGGATATTATGAAAGTCGATTATTTTTCACTGTTTAAAAATACATACTCAATTTATTATGAGGGATATAAATTGATCTATCATATACATAATATATATTTTCTATTATAGATGGACAAGATAACATAAAAGATAAAAAAAAATAATGAATTGTTAATTAAAATATATAAATAGATAAAAATAAATAGTTAGTTATTAATGAATGTAGTGGGACAAGGAGAGAGAGAGAGAGAGAGAAATAAAAGGCATTCAAAACTCTACAAGGGACTTAAGTTGCGCCATGTACCTTCCTATTGCCACCGCCAATGTCACTTTCTTGCAATAGCAAAAATGTGCATATTGATTCCTACAATTTTTGGTTAGAAATCGCCTGGCTACAAAGTAGCAGAGCTTGATTTACCCTTCTAATCTCATAACCAGACTATACGCACGTTTACTACACATGAATTTCTAGATGTTTCTAATACTTTCTTGTTCAATATTAAATTATAAAGTTATGTTATAATTATTTAAGGTTATCGATTCGTGAATAACAACAAATTTATTTTTTTGAAAGTGTAAAATTATATTTCGTAGCTTTACTCTATGCACTTTCTATGCAAACAGTTGTCCCAATGTTGCACGTGTTTGGGTGCTAGATATCAAAGTGCAATGTTTTGTCACAATATATAAGC
>JAULKK010011425.1:0-10210 GCA_032355705.1 Rubia peregrina
TTAACTGCCGAACATGTGTCTTGGATAACGTGCTGAAAGCAAGTAAGACATTTATAGCGGGACGGAGGGAGTATATACTTAGTACAGTCATATGCTCTTCTCTCTTCACAAGTAAATCCTCTCCCTTCTCTCTACCCAAAACCGAAACCCTAATTCAGTCCGTTGAGAGGGCCCGGAGTCGCCGGAAATTCTCCTCCGGTGGCTCCCCCTCCCAATCCCAATCACACCCCCAACACCCTTACCCCTTGTTTCCAACAATCTCCAAACTTAACCGGCTCCAGATCTAACGAACTACGGTCAAGCATCTTTGGCCGACTCTGCACCAACCGACGACGGTGCTCCAGGGTTCTCCTTGCCTGACGGCAGTGCTCCACGGTGTCATGCGGCGATGCTCTGTGCCCAGCTATGCTCCAGGGGCGGCGCTGCTCGAAGCTGTGCTCCGTGTTCCGGTGCTCCAAAGGTAACGCTGCTCTAGGGGTTGTGCTCCGTATTCCGGTGTTCGAGCAATCTCAATGTGCTTCCTTCTCTCATGAAACATTGGATTGACTGCAATATGAAGAGCTTTTTGACTATCACAATATAAACGCATAGGAGTAGAATGAGCAATACCCAAAGAGAGAAGAAAGGACTTAAGCCACAGTAGCTCACAACAAGCAACTACCATAGCCCTATATTCTGCTTCAGCCGAAGAACGAGAAACAGTCGGTTGTTTCTTTATCTTCCCAGAGAACGGAAACTCACCAAGCATCACAAAATATCCATTCAAAGATCTCCGAGTAATCAGATAAGATGCCCAATCAGAATCACAAAAATCCGTAAGCTGAAGCGAACTCTTAGCTGACTGAAACAAACCTTGACCAGGATGACTCTTTAAATAGTGTAAGACGCGCATAGCAGCCTGCAAATGGGCCAATCACTGCTTCTCCATAAATTAGGCCAAGGTATGAATGAAATAGCTAAGCTACGTACGAGTGATGGTAAGATAAATGAGCTTCCCAACTAGACGCCGGTACTTTTCCGAATCATCAAAGAAAGGACCATCATCTTGCGCCAAATTTTGCTGTTGCTCCATAGGAAAATTAGTGGGTTTCGCTGCTAATAACCCAGTGTTTGACAAAATATCCAGAACATATTAATGTTGAGATAGAAACATGCCATCAGGGCGACAAGCTACTCAATTCCCATGAAATATTTGAGAGCACCAAGATCCTTCATATGAAAATAGGAGCACAAATACTTCTTGAATGCAACCATCAACTTAGAGGAAGAACCAACAATAATAAGATCATCAACATAAACCAAAACATGAAGTGACACACCATCACGGAGAAAAGAGAAAAGAGAGCAATCAGCCTTACTCTGGAAAAAGCCGAATAGGCGAAGAGCAGTAACAAGCTTCACGAACCAATTCCGCGGAGCTTGTCAAAGACCATAGAGAGATTTGCGAAGCTTGCAAACCAAACCAGGCGCAGGTAAAGTGTAGCTTGGAGACGAACACATGTACACCTCCTCCTCAAGATCACCATGGAGAAATGCATTATGAATATCCATCTAATGCAAATCCCAACCACGAATAGCAGCAACAACCAAGAAAAGATGAATAGAACTCATTTTGACAACAGAAGAAAATGTCTCAGTAAAGTTAGTACCCTCAATATAACAATTACCAAGAACAACCAAATGAGTCTTGTGACGCTCAATAGAACCATCAGACTTAAACTTAGTCTGATAAACCCACTTGCATCCAATGGCCTTTTTACCAGGCGGAGAGAAACAAGAACCCAAGTATCATTCCGTACGAGTGCATCAATCTCGCCAGCCATGGCGGCATGCCAGTGAGAATGGCAAGAAGCATCGGCATAAGTAAATAAATCTGCGGCATCTATAGCTACAACTAAAAATCTAGGATGCGAAATTGAAAAATTATCACAGGAAACATAATCAGCAATAGGGTAGCGAGTACCTGAGAACAGTGTAATAGTAGATGAAGAGATAGCAGTAGCGGGGGGAGGGGGTTATCGAGTGATTAGTAGTGCAGATGTAGTCTTTAAATTTAATAGAAGACTGACGAGAATGAGTGCTCGGCGGACGAACATGCCAAACTAACTCTGGTAGCTCAGGCAACTAGATGACAGGCAACTGGTCGATGGATGACGACGGGTCAATGGATGACAGCTTGGCGGTAAAAGACGGTTGGACATCTGACGTCGGCTTATTGACGGGTGTGGCCGGCGGCAAAGGCAGGCAATCGGCGGCGGACGGACGCAGCTCAGGATGAACTGGCCGTGGACGGATCTACAGAGGAGATGTCTCCGGAAGTTGAGCTGGAGGCAATGGCCGCGGTAAAGGATCAATAGACAACTTCTGGCCGAAAACAGATGCAAATGGAAAATGATCTTCATAAAAGACCACATCCCGACTATCAAACAGAGTACGAGACTCTAAGTCATAAACACGCTAGGCTTTCTTATCAACTGGATAGCCAAGAAAAATGCACTTCCGACTTCTGGATGCAAACTTATCACGTAGATGTGGGAGCTGAGATGAAAAACACAAGCAACCAAACACACGGAGATGACTGTAGGCTGGTGCGTGACCATACAAAAGCTGATGAGGTGATCAGCCATCTAACACAGGTGTTGGTGTGCGATTGATAAGGTAGGTAGCTGTAAGTATGCATTCTCCCCAAAACTCGATAGGCAAATGAGCTTGGAAACGAAGAGCACGCAACATTTAAAATGTGTCTGTGCTTCCATTCCACCCGCCCACTTTGCTGAGGTGTGTAGACTGTGGACGTCTCAAATCGAACTCCTAATTCTGAAAAAAAAAATGATGTGAGAGGCAGGAATTCAGTTCTGTTATCTGCACGAACCTGTTGAAAAGAATGACGAAACTGTGTTTTAACAAGTGCAACGAACTCCTTCATTTTCAATGGTACTTGAGTCTTAGAAACTAGTAAATAGACCCAAACAAATTGGGAATAATCATCAACTATGGTTAAAAATGAAAAAGCTCCATTAGAAGAAGGGGAACCATAAGGCCCCCAAACATCACAATGTATGAGTTCAAAAAAATGACTAGATTTCGCAGGACTAATAGGAAAACTATGTCTAGACTGCTTTGATCGGTGACAGAAAGAGCAGGGAACAATTTTATTAATATCACTAGTATTTAAGGAAAGAGCTAAGATGGAAGACAACACCGAAGTAGACGGATGCCCAAAACGCCGATGCCATAAAGTAGACGAAGACATAGAAGCAGCAACGAACAAGGACAATGACTATGTAGATATCGAAACTCCCAATCTGAGCAACCCATAAACCCCTCCTCGCTGTTCACCCGCGCCAATCATTGTCCTCGTGCAGATATCCTACAATATACACAACTTTTCGATAAGCAAAACTAGACATTTTAAAGCTGCAGCTAATTTGGCAAACATTAAAAAACCACATCGTAATGGCGGAATGAATAAGATACGATAAAAAACAATATCGCTAAATCAAAGTTTTCCATGTTCAACAGCGGTAGAAACAGATCCATCAGGTAGAATAACATGAGCAGCACGATCAACATCATAGAGAAGACTCATGTCACCGGTCATATGGTAGGAAGCACTGGTATCAAGAATCCAAGGTAAAGTAGTCTTACCTGACATATTGTCAGAGGAATTAAACTTAGAGAACATGTTTAAAACCGTACTCCATTGCTCCTTAGACAGAGCCGGGCCGAAGACGGACCAATAAGAAAAAAAAATTAAACTACTCCAATCATCAGCAAAAGGTTCATCAGGTAAAGGCTTGGTGATAGACCCATTAAGAAAACCAAGCCTACGTCTAGAATTAAAAGCATTGCGAATAGAAGTACTCCAATCATTGTAATTATCACCCTTGAAAATCACAGAAGTAATAAGCAAACCTGTGTGATATGACGGATGAACATAGTATGGGTTGGATAGTGGCAGGATAGCAAAATTTCTGTCAAAATGGCAGAAATCGGAGGAGGCTGAACTCTCGGCACCGAGGAGTAGCTGACAGAGGGAACGACGGAGGGCAGCGGCGTCATCGACAGTTGACGGCGGGTCAACGACGGAGAGCGTCGAACCGGTGGAAGAGACGGTGGCGATGACAGAAGAGGCGGTAGCGATGGGCTGCTCGATCCGTGTCGAGGGTTTCGATCAAAACTCGATCTGGTGACTCCATTGAGCGGCGACGCGTGAACTCTGGATGCAGCGGTACGTGGAATCGGCTGAAGGAGGCGGGAAGAACGAAACAAGCAGCGGCGGTGGCACAAGGTCCTCGATGGCGGTGATAACCACGCGGTGGCGATCGGAGAAGAGTGGGTGGCGCTGGCGGCAACATGAAATATAGGGAGAATTTTTTTATGGTTCTCAGGATTTAGCTCTGACACAATGAAAATTATGAATGTGTTTGTTTTATAAATGACACAATAGGCCTATATATAATCTTCATATACAAAAGCACAACTGGAAACAGATTCTAACTAAGGCATACAAGATATACAAGTATAGTCATAAGATATCTCACAAAATATCTTCTACACCTAACCTTCACATCAAATCCCAGAATCCATAATTAATCTCTTACCCGTTTGATTGTGATGGAAAAACAGGGCAGAAGGTCGGTGAAAACTTTTTGCTTTTGCAGAAGACGACGTTGACATCGTTCAATGACGGTTGCAGTGTCAAGAGTCCCATCGCCGGACACTCTCGCACCACCCTCTCCTTCCGGTGCGTGGGCCCAGGTAATAAGCAGCCTTGCCGCCGGGGTAAACCCTAGATAGCGCTTGCCGAAGTACCAGTCACCATGGATGATGAAGGGAAAGAGATAGCTGGGAGGAGAGGGGACGTGTTAGGGCGGAGGGAAAAGAAATAAAGAGAGGAAAATAGGAGAGAAAGGGCATTAATGTCTTTTATTTTTTTAAAAATTTAACAGAAGGGTTAAATGGTCATTTCAGTGATTTCCTGGCATTTCTGCCGTTGACATTTCGGTCAACGATTTCCATGGTTATTTTTGCACTTTTAGATTTTACATGGTCATTTATGCACTTTTGGCCAAAACATAAGATTAAAAACACACTTTTCTCAATGTGTTATCTTGCGAAAATAGTATTGGATACAACATAGTACATCCAACCAGTCATATTTTATCTACATACTTTCTCCATCCCAGCAGAATTGACATGTTTGCCTTTTCAAAGTCAAATTTTAAAAACTGTGACTATAAATATAAATTAATCTATATATAATAAATATGTCATTTCAGATGGTTCAACAATGTCATTGTTTCGAAGAATAATTGTCCCAAAATTAGGTTGGATCACCATTTGTCACAAAATTCATAAACATATTCTATCCATTCTGAAAAAAATGTCCTTGTTACCCCAGAAAAGAGCGAGGAATCAAATTTATTTATTTTAAATTTATTTATTTTCTCTTTAAGGTTGTTTCCTCGAGTTTAAACATTACTCTCATAATTTTAAGATATTTTCTTTTGTGAGTAAACGCTAGACATATTTTAATTGATTTGAGTCCTTATTACTAGGAATTTCTTTGTGACAATAAAAACTTTAAGCAAGGTCTCAAGAAATATGCATTTTCATAAGGGTGTGGATAGGTCACTCCACTGTAATAAAATTTAAATATTATATTTTATAAGTTAAAACAAGTAATAATTTGAATTTGAATGTGAAGATATAAAAATTAGAACTTATAATTTTTTTTAAAATTAGTGTGCTATTTAACAAATGCAATGTATAAATATAAAAAATACAATGTTCCGTTCTTAATTTAAGCATATGCCACCTGTCATCATACATCCTTAAACTTTTAAATGATATTTTTTTCCTAAGAGGGGAAGGAGTAGTAGTCTTGGCCTTGAATGTTCAATAAATACGGGTTAAATAAATAGAAGAAGTGTGGACGACATAAAATACTATCTTCATCCCCATTAAAAATGACATATTTTAACTTTTGGAAATCAACTTTCAATTATTATATTTATATTTATGTGTGTAATTTTTTTTCCAAAAAATAATAATTTAAAATATATGTTATGATGAATCCAACATATAACATATATAAAAATAATTTTACATATATAATCACAGAATTTAATGATCGAAATTGGTTAGTTTGATTTTCAAAAGTCAAAATATGTAATTTTTAATGAAACGGAGGTAGTATAAAATTAAAAATTGATTATTAAATATTTATCCTCAGTAAGTTTTGTTTTAAATCGACTAATCGTTTGACAGGGTTATCTTATAATTGATGTAATTAATTGGGTAATTTGATGTTTGTTTTTATTTATATAAACGAGGTTCGTATAATTTCAATAAAATTTTGAAATGTATCGCAATGATTATAATTTGGCCTTAAAATGATTGAAACGAGATTTTTAATGATTAATCTAACCGTTAGTCGCTTTAACAGGAGACTTTCTCGTTTATAATATATTGTCATTGTAAGTGAGAGGAATAATAAATGAGCCTATCTCGTAAAAAGGAAATTTTTATAATTTATCAAACAATTATGATATAGCTAGTGTAGAACAGGGGCATTAACGACATTGAAAAAATATTTTAGACGGTGGTTCCGAACTGCCGTCCCTAATAGCCCCACCGAACAAGTGTGGTTGTTAGACAACGGTTCCATATATAATCGCCATTGATTGTTGCCTTCCACTGTGGAAGCTTATTTTTTTAACTGCCATTTATCCTGCCGACATTTGAAAATAATTTCGAAAGCACTTCCGATTTCGATACTGGCCTTGGAAGTTTATAAAAAAAATATCTGGGCTTTCTGCTTCTGTTGAAACCAGAAAATCTAGATCTATCATATCGTCTCATTGTTCATATTGAACACATTGACATCCATCTTCATCTCTTACACTTACATCAAACCCACCTACAATCAAACTCATAATACTAAACATTCAAACAATCACTAACCCATCTTGAACAATAAGATACATCAAAGTTGATAGGTGCGTTTATCATTAAGAAACTCAAAACAGTGAAGAAACTGTACCATGATAATATGAAATTTATCACCACACCTTCTTCATATCTGAAGTCGCCGCCACAAATTGACATTTAAAAATAAAAGGAGAAAGTGTTAGATTTGGGTAAGGAGGGGAGAAGAAGGAAGAAAGGAGAGAGTGAAGTGAGAATGAAAGGAAATATGGAAAAATGAAAGGAAAGATAGAAGAATGAAAGAAAAGATGGAAGAATGAAAGGAAAAGTGGATGCACTTCAGTGTAAAGGTGGCACTTCAGTAGATCACTCGCCATACTCAGTTTGATGAGATATTTTTTTCTAGCTACTCGTACTGTCACTGATTTACAATCACTGGATTTTTCTGCATTTTTAGAGCTTTCCTCAGTTTCGTCAGAGGTATTTGAGCCATCTTCTTCAGCAGAATCGCCTATTATTTTGGACAATTCTAATTTTCAACCTGTACCGAGAGCCCAGGGTATATCCAAAAATTGTGTTTGTTTTCCACATGATGACAAGCAGTTCATCAGGCCACCGCACACGCCACGAGTCCTTCTGCATGCGTCATTGATGACTGCCCAAGCACCGGCCACCTCGCCAGTGCTTGTCCATCACGCGCCACCAGCTACTCTTCCAGCAACTCCAACTGTCATCCTAGTATCCTCTACTTTCCCAGTGCCGCCTTCATCAACCATTTCTCTAGCTTGGCCGTTATTATCATCCTCAGGTTCTGTGTCATCTCCGGTGGTGGGTCTCTCTTCTCATCATATGATGGCTACTCGATCAAGCACTGGCTCGTTCTGGTACAAAGATTTTTCAGAGTATGATATTTCTTGCTTATTGAGTGCTTTATTTACTAAAACCGAGCCCTGGAGTTATCACTCGACTGTCAAAGATCCTGAATGGGTTCCTGCTATGGACTCCGAGATGGATGTTATTCGCACTCAACAGACATGAGATTTGGTTTCTCGTCCTCCCAATGCCAATGTTGTTGGTTCAAAATGTGTTTATCGTGTAAAGTACAAGGCTGATGGCTCTCTAGACATGCATAAAGCAAGGTTAGTTGCTCAGGTTTTTTTCTTTCAATTGCTTGGTTTTGATTATAATCATACATTTAGTCCAGTGGTGAAGACATCTACTGTTCATACTTTTTTAATCTCTTGTTGTCACTAGAAATTGGCCTTTACAACAGCTTAATGTTAAGAATTCATTTTCAAATGACGTTCTCGACTCCCCAGTTTATGGAGCAGCCTACTGGATACAAAGACCCGGTGCGTCTTGATTTTGTTTGTCGTCTACACAAGACCATTTATGGTTTGAAGAAAGAGCCTCGTTCTTGGTTTGAACTTTTCAATTCTTTTTTGGTTGACCTGGATTTTGTATGTAGTTCCTCCGATACATCTTTGTTTGTATTTTCATAGGGTGCTTCTTTGCTCTACTTGTTTATTTATGTTGATGAAATTATTCTTACTGGGAATGATGGTTGTCTCATTTGAAAGTTTATTGATAGGGTTAATTAGGAAATCAAGATTCGATCTTGGCACTCTGCAGTATTTCTTGGGTTTGGAGGTTGTTCATACTTCCGATGACTTATTCCTTGGTCAGGCCAGATACGCCAATGGCATTTTATTACGCACGAGAATGCAGGATTCAACACCAGTTTCCATACCATTTGTTGTTTTTTTCACAATTTTCAAGCTCTTCTGGTAAGCCATTAAAAAATCCCACACTTTATCGTTCTTTGGTTGGTGCACTTCAGTATCTGTCGATTACACGTTCCAAATTGTTCTATGCTGGAACAGGGTCAGTCAATACATGCAGGCTAATACCGATGACCATTTCCAAGTTGTTACTCAAATTTTACATTATGCGCGTGGTACTCTCCACTATGATCTTCAATTTTGTAGAAATTCATCCGTTTTACCAGTTCTGGGTTATTCTGATGCTGATTGAGATTGTTTCATTGAGACTCGTAGATCTACATATGGTTATACCATTTTTCTTGGTGACAACCTGGTTTCTTAGAGTGCTAAGAAGCAACCTACAGTTTCTCATTCTAGTTCAGAATCAGAATACTGTGCGATGACAAACTCTGCTGCGGAACTAGCTTGGTTGATAAATCTTCTTAGGGTTTTACGTGTTTCGACTCGTGCTCTTCCTATTTTGTTGTGTGATAACAATAGTGATCTCTTTCTTGCTCAAAATCTAGTTTCGCATAAGAGAGTGAAACACATCGACATTAATTATCATTTTGTGTGTGAGATGGTGTCTTCTGGCAAGCTCATGGTTGCTCATGTTGCTACGAACTTAAAGCTTGTTGACATCTTTACAAAGGGGTTACCTCGTCTTTAGTTTGAATTCTTGCATTCCAAGCTTTGCGTTGCGACCAGTCCTACGCTTCGCTTGAAGGGGGGGGGTGAGCGTAATAGAGATATAATTGATTTAAAATCAGGATAAGAAACAAATACCATGTCTGATTGGTTTTGTATATATCCTGTTCCATATTTGTTTAGGCTTTGTATACCCTTTGAACTCACTATACATATCAATACACACAACCACAATTATTTCTGGATTTACGTTCTATCAGGTTCTAGTAATTTTTTACGGAACATCCGTATAATGGCGTCGTTAATGGCCATTCTTCCACTTGTGTATCTTTTAGTTTAGACATGATCCGTTCAAACTTAAATATTTTCCATTTGAATTTAAAAACATGATATACTATGAAGAAACATAAGAACCTAGCCTAATAAGTGCAATGTTGGAAGATGGTTTTGTGTAATGTTGAAGAATCGCCTTCTAGGAGAGCAACCGAATTCAGAACCTCTCTTATTCTGTCGTACAATAGTTTTATAGGTGGTTCTTTCTTTAATGAATGTTGATTAAAGGTGGTCTCTGGAAAACTGAATTTAAATCGGATGAAGTGTTATGACCCTTCCTCGCTAGAGTCGGTTACGTCAGTGGTGGCGAAAATCTTTTTTGTTATGCGTAGAGGAGCAGTGGTGGAACCAGAATTTTTTTCCAGGGGAGGCTGAGACCTGGTGGCGAACCCGCAGCGGAGACCTGGTGGCGGACCTGGCGGCGGTGGCGGATGGATGCTCTCGGCTGAATCCCACCTCTCCCAGTTTTGATGAAATGAAATGGAATTGGTTTGGACGTTTGGTTTCATTTTCACGGATTGGGTTCAGTTTTG